>JAVSBS010007859.1:201231-226157 GCA_033124195.1 Coracias cyanogaster | reverse complement strand
GGGGTTGACTAGATGATCTCCAGAGGTCCCTTCCAACTCCTACCAATCTGATTCTGGGAAGCATTTGTTGCTTGTTCATTTGGTGTGGGTTTGTTTGGATTTTTAAAAAAATACTTTACATTGCATTACCTGAATAAGGAAAGAATTAAAATAGCGTCAAATTCCTTTCATTCTTTCTGTTGTAAAAGGCTACAGAAAGTAAACTTGTCCCAGGTTTTTAAAAATAAAACTGGAAATTATCTATACAGCAGTACTTCAGACTCAAACATGGGAACTGATTAACTGAATTTGTTTGGCTTTGCAATTGTTTTGTGCACTTGGAAGCCCTTGATTGAATGTGCAAGGCAGAAAATGAAATTATCTGGATAGTTATCCACTTTAAGAGGTGGGGAAGAACACCTGTACAGTCAGCTGCATCACTGCTTGGCATTCACAGAGAGGGCTGCTTAAGCTGGTGGCAAACTAGATGTCTAAAGGACGATTGCTCTCTGTAGACATAGGAAGGATTAAATGGCTAGTGTTCTTTGCAAATCTAATTCTCCTACCTTTATTTCAGTTTTGAAAAGGCAAAATGAATTTCCTCCAAAGAAGGTGCATGATTATGACCATACAGATACAAATATTGTCATCTTCCCCTTCCCTTCTGTTAATCATGAGCTTCTAATTGGAAGACTTGCCCCTTTTCCACCCACATTTTGCCATAGTCTTTCTGTAGAAACCCAGGTCCTTAATGTACCTTGAATGTCATTGGTAGTGACATGTACCCATGAGATAAAAGATACTAACGTTTTTTAGAGGCTGGTCAGAACCTAATGATTGGTGTCTCTTATTCAGATATTTTATACAAGGAGATGAACAATGTTCTGAAGTGGTTCCTGGCAAAACTTGCAACTGATAAAATGATTAGTTGGGCAGCAAAAAAAAAAAAGCACATATTACCACATGGGACAGTTTAGCTCACTAGGTTATATGATCACATATTAAAAACAGCTTATTGAATCAACCAAATACAATGTAAGACACTTGGGAAGCAGGGAGACAGTTTGTACTCGTGGAATGGTAGACTGTCTTGGGAAGCTATGACTCAGAAGAGGATTTACAGGTCATGGCAGATAATTACCTCCACATGAGCTCCTGGTCCAAAGCTGCAGCAAACGTGGCTTCTTTTTCTTACATATATTTTTAAAATGGGAATGTCAGTGATAGGGCATCTTGCAAAGTGCTGTGTTCAGGTTTGGTGTTGCATATCAGGAAGATGTAACCAGGATTAGTGAGAACTGAGATGTTTCAGGACTGAAATAGTTTTTTTGAGGCGAGGACAAGGAAGCCAAGCTTACTCTAAACAATGAAAGGAAAGCAAAAAAAAGACCTTGACAACATAATATGCAGGGACAAGAGCTTTGATGGTGAAGGCTGTTAAGACTGCTATTAAAGCCCTACAGCGGCTGAGAGCTAAAGTTAGACTAGTGCAGCCTTGAAACAGACACCTTCAAAGCCATGAACGTTAGACATTAGAATCACTTGCTGAAGAGGTGGTTGAATTTTGACATAAGATCAGATTACTTGCTTTGATCAGTTTTCAGGAGACCTTCTTCAGCCTATATATACACATTAAGGTTGGGACAAGGCTCCTTCATTTATCACCTTTGTTCACTTTCTCTCTGGAAAATATCTTTGCCTGTAATGCGCTATCACATGTAACAGCTACATATTAGTACAACAACTAATTGAATCCTGTTTGTAATGGCTCTCTGATAAGGGCGAGCAGAATTATTTTTGGTTAAGGAGTAAATCTGCTTTGTTCTTCCTTCCCCAGCATCAGACCCTGACAGCAGCAGTAGAGGAAGTGCTGAGCCTGTGGGACAGGGCTCTGACAGCAGAGAAATGCCCTCAGTTTGGTGAATGTTTAGTACATCATTCTTTAGGGGACAGAAGAAATTTTCCCACCAGCCAGAAGTGAGGAGACATCTCTGACTTTCAGCATTCTCTACAACACAAAGGTGGGAAGGAACCCTCCAGAGGATCCATTTAGGCATCCAGTTATCTTCCCAGTGGAGTCTTTGCCTGTAGACTCATGTTTTATGCTTTTGACACTAATATACAGACTAACTAGTCTTTGGTCTTGACGCTGAATACTTGACAGGCGCATAATGGTGTGTTTTACAAGTCTGTACTAGCTGATCTTGTGACCTCGTGGCCTAAGGAACAAATATTTAGGTATGAAAACCATTGACTCCCTGACACACACCTCCTCTAGTGACCTATGTGCTGTGAGCAGAAATACCCCAGGCACTTTTTCTTTGTGAGCCTCCAGGCAATTTGAAAACATCACCTACACAAATTTCCAATCTTCAAAAGAGTTTGAACCCAAAAGAGAAGCATAGGGATCGTTACAGAAAAATAAAACAGGCAGTGCTTTCTGTAACTTCAAGGTATACAGTACCTCTGTTCTTCAGCTCCACGGTAATTGCTGACTATTCAAGCTCATGGAAAATGCCATATGTTTAAAGTGAAGTTGCATGAATCTCTCATGTTCTTTAACTCACAGTGCTGATTAGATGGCTCCATCATTAACTTCAAGATTTACTAAGTGCAGTCACCAAACTAGGGGCAGCAGAAAACAGGAAGAGCAGAGCTGCAAAAGCTTTTGGAGGAGGCAAGAGAGCAGATTCTGTAATAAGAGTTACTACTTCAAAGCACGACTACAGGGCATTTATTGAAATGAAACACAAGGACAAGGCTATATTGACATAAGCAAATAATAACCAAAGTAAATACTCAGGAAAAAAGCTTTTCCTGCATTAATTAAAAGTGAAGAAAGTACCCCCACTTTTCCCTTCTCTTTTATATGTGTATAGGTTTTTTTGTTATGGTTTTTGGTGTTTTGTTTTGGTTTTTTTTTTTTTAGGACATACATGTAGTGTTTTTATTTGCACTATAGAAACACAAGTATTTTAGGATGATCTCCTCTGCTCCAGTTGCAACCCCAAAGGAGAACCACTGCACATTTAAAGTAAACCTTAACTTTGTAAGGCTGGCACATGAGTATATTCATATGAAACCAGTCTCAAACACTGAAATAGTATGCTCTTCATACTTGAGTATAAGGGGATTTGATTTTAAAGGATTTGGGTGCAGCAAGTACATTAATCAATTCAACCATTTGATTTGCCTCCTTACAGTGAACACCAAGCATGCATTCTGTGTGGATAATAAAAGAAAATGATTTCTAAAGTGAGCAGTTTATCTAGTATAGACCTCAGGAGGGAGACTATTTCCCCAGTCCAAAGATGTAATGAATTTGCCTTTTCTCTTTGGAAATTCTTTAATCCTTTTTGTCTTTTTTTCCTCCCCCTCCTAAATTAGCACTTAGTAATTCAAGGTGAAAATCCTAATATATTTTCCTTTTTTTAAGAAAGATGTCCATAAAGTTACAAGAGTTGTTTCTACCTTACTGAGTGGCCTCAATTTCTGTTTGATTCCTGTGAGCAGTTTCAGCCACAAGCCTCAGTGTGTAAATATCCAACCTTTCACTCAGTCCAGAGGGAAAGCACTACAAGCAGAAAGTATGTTTGAGGTTTGTATGATTTTCTGTCACCTAAGCAAGCAAAGAGAAACAAGAGCTGCAATATTTTTATGTCTATGAATTATCCAAATGGTCCAATACTTTGTTTCAGGGTAGTTTTACTATCTGCTGAGGCAGTCTAATAATAAGAGTGAACAGGAAGGAGGAGGCTTCTTAAATCTGTACTTTTTGCAGCCTCACAAACTATTTGATTGAATCTGAAAAATCTACACAGAAGCAGCATTTAATTTGGGATTTACACAGTGATAGGCCACCAGATTTTCGTTACCAAGAATTACAGCAATTACAAATGCTGAGTCACAATTTACTTACCTACTCTATGCCCACAAACACTGCTTGTGTCTTAAAAGAAATTTTTTCTTCAAATTTAGAGATGGTAAAGACTTTGGAAGGTTGACTATTTTTTCTCCACACAACCCCCCCCCCCCCCCAGTTTTCCACCCAGCTGACGTGGATGACATTTCAAGATTATACAGATGACCTCTTCAGGGAACTATGGAAAGTTTATTTCAGGTTAGGTTTCTGGTATCGCATAAAATTCTGGTGTCAAGCCACTTTCTTTATCCGACATGGCTCAAGCCCTTGTAGAAAGGTCAAGTAACTTGCCCTAAGTGACAAAGTGACTGAGTGGCTTCTAGACCTCTGCTCCCAGCTACTAGACCTCCCACACTCCTCAGGCACCTCACACAGAAACTCAATAGCCTGTGTCATTAGGAAAGTGTTATTGCCTCAAGACAGCTTGCTGAAACTCTGTGCTAATGTTTTAGGGGGGAAGTATCTAAAGGTGTAGAAAAGCACATTGTTTGCCCTCTTCAAGAAGCTTGCAAATGCCTGTTCCCCCCCTTCTTTCCTCCCCTGCCCCTATCCATCTAGTTCAATAGCAATCAGTACATCTCCTGATGCTGGCAGCCTGACTCCACATCAGCACCTTTCCAAAGGGAGCAGATTGCAAAATACGCTTCTGCTGTGGGGCTTATTTCTTTTCAGTCGTAACCTCCTGACTCATTTAATAGACTAAGTATCTGGGATGGAGACCAAAACTTTGTAGCTGTATTTTATTTTCTGACCCCCAGGGCAATTAAGTCCTTCACACAGTGTGAGCTTCAGACCCCTCTAGTGTTGCTTGCTTGATCCAGGTGGGATCATTGAAAGAGAAAGAAAAAACCTAGTTGAAGTTCTTATGTTCCCGACAAAAAGAAAACATTGTTGCTTTCTTTTAAAAAAAAAAGCTCTTAAAACACCTACTCATATAATATTAAGGAGTTAGCCATTCAGCCCCAGACTTTGAGTGCATTATATGGACAGGTTAGCCACAAGACTCCCATTGACTTTCATGGGAGCTCTGATACAAGACTTTTTTTGCAGAGTATTGGTAATCTGTACGTTCACTCACACTAGAGAAAGTTTTAGAGAAGTAAAATGTCTCGAGGTGTTCAACTTAATGGAAAAACTCTGTGACGTCATGACAACACAGATCTTACTTTACTCTTGAGGGTCTGAGCAGGTTGGTGATGCCATGAGTCCAGAGCTTTTGTATGAGATTTTACATGCTGTCTTATTTCCATGTCTGCAGCATTGTTGAAATTCTTCTGCAGTCTTCACAAGTCTTTATGACAGCAAATATGTGAACACAAGAGAAAAAAAATTTCTGAGACTGTATTTTACCTTCAGAAACAATATTAGTTTTTCAATTAAAGCTTTCTTTGAGGGCATTTTAACTTATTAATATCAGTTTGCCATATACAGATAGAGGCTATTGTTTTCCTAACCCTTCTGAATATTTTGCATAGCACCAGAAGTACTTCTTTAGTGGCTTGTGCCATAAATCTCAGTGTCATCCGTCTGTTGTGCATACTAAAAATTTAAAGAGGTTCGCCAACTCAGCAAAAGTACACACAACTGTGAAGCTACAAAACCAGATTATTTGAAAAAACAGAATTATGACTCGATGGAATAAACCTGCAAGAAAACAACTGTCATTTGCAGCAGACATTTATAAGTGATTAGGTATGCTTGTTAGAAGGATCCTTTGGAAACGAAACATATCTCACTTCCAAATGTGATGCAATCTCTCTCTCTCTCAAAGGATTTATATCTTCATTTTAGGCTTGACACTTTAAGTGTGTAAATGGATCAGCTCACTGAGCAGATCAATTTGCTCATTGAGAACATGAACCTTTTAGCAGTACCACTGTTCTTCCTGGTGTTCTCATTGCCTCTGCTTTTGAAGATACCACAAAAGAAGTAAGATTGTCTGTCAGTGGTCTTAAAAAAAGGAGGGGAATTGGTGAATGGACTGGATTTAGAAATCATTTCAAGCAGACTGCCACCTGCAGAGAATTATGAAGAGGTTACTGTCCTGTACAAGGAAGGAAGCCGACTATATGATGTCAGTCTAGATTACACACTAAGCAACAGAAGTAGCTGACATTTGATAGTGTGTGAAGAAAGAGTGGGTAGACTGATTCAAAACGTGGAACAAACCGGTTACACAGAGGTATGAAGAATAACTTCAGCAGATGGTTCTTCAGAAAGTCTCAAAGAAGATAAGGTCACCATCAGAGTAGGAGATGCCCAGAAGATAAATAGATTAAGTGGAGGGAAAATACAGAATTTTGCTACTCTGTAGAAAAGGCAGTGATAAAATATTTTTATGTCATGTAGGTGTAGTGAGAGAAAAAAGATGTCAAATAGGATCAGCTGAGAAGAGTGGAGTCTGTTCTAAACACCTGAGGAAAAATATATATAAAAAAAGATATGGTATGTATGGCTCTGTCTAAACAACAGATATAAGCTGCAGTGTTTTCCAAGATCCTGTTCAACGATCATCTAGACAGGAGACTTGGCCAAAATGTACTGAGGCTCTCTTTTGGCCAGCATTTCTGCATTTAGTTCCATGGAAACTATGGTATGGATAGGTAGGAGGAGAATGCCTCAAGCGCACATCCAGATCTCATCCCAGTACAGAGTTGGGACATGTCCAGGACCTGCTCTTGGACCCAGAAACCAGGAAGCACTGCCAAATCCCACAATATTCACATCATCTTAGCAGAGCACAGGAGGATCGTGAAACCATCAGTGTGATGCAGCTGTGAAAAAGGCAAAACATTCTCCTGGGATGTAACTGGGGAGGGATTTCCAGCAGAGATAAGGAAGCATTAATGCCATAGAGAGGCCTCATCTGGCACAACGTACTTCAGGTCCTCCACAAAGGAGGAAAACTGGCTTGTGCAGGAAGAAATAGAGTCAACAACTACCTGGGTAAAGGAAAGACTTTCATTGAAGAAATCAGTGAAAGACTGAACTGAGTGTTTTAGCCTCCTCTTAGAGGTGTAATGATCACTGTATTTCAACACTTGGGGTAATAAATACCAGCAAGTTTCCATCCACTCCCCAGAGCTTTCCAGCACCTCCTGCTTTGCCTAGCTGGAGGATGACAGCATCACCATCAGCTACAACTTTGCCAGCTCGCTGCTCTTCTCCTCACCATTGCTTAGCAGCTATTAGGGTTGAGGGGGACTTCGAGGTTTCCCCAGGTGGAGGCATTGCAGTTTGTCCAAAGTAGCTATGTCGTTCAGGCCCACGTTGCTTGCCTTCTCCATAAATTTAGCTACTTGACCATGGATTTGGTTTTAATTTTTTTTCTGGCACATGGCATTCAGTCCCACAACACACCCAGTGTCTCAAGCCAAGAATGACACTTAATTTTCAAGCAGACTTACTGATGGTATTATAGCTAATATAAATTATACTGAAGTATTTTAAATAGCAGCAAGGTCATTTTGTTGCCCAAAAATAGCATATGAAGAACTTTATATTTTCTTTTAATCATTCTCACTCAATAGATAAGCACTTTGCAAGCAATTGTTTCTAATGCAAAGCCAAGTCAGGTATTAGATAGCAGAGCTTATTAAATATTTGAGTTTAGGAACGTTGATAATACACTGAAAAATGCTACGTTTTCACTCAAAAGGCAAACCAGCCAAACCCACCCCTCTCTAATGAGCCTGACAAGAGCTAGACACATTTTAGGAGGAGACACATCTGGGGCAAGATTATCGATTTGGGCCTCCAGCCTAGCCTCACTTGTGGACCATCAAATTTACCCATCTGTGCATACACTTTGTGAAGAACTTGCCCTATGCAGAGGGCCCTCAGCACAGAAACCACCATTCAAATTCCACTTAAATCCTCAAACTGCAGCCTAAGACAGACTTAAGTGACACAGACCCCTGTGCTAAGTCTTTACAGAAGAGTTAGCTGGATCATTTCTCAAGTATTGACACCTGCATGAACGGCTGATAGATTCTCACACCTGGCTAAACAGATGATTGAACTTGCACCTGGAAAATCCATTTTAGAAATTATTTTTGCATGTATAAGTCGTACAATGTTACAGTCTCTATAGGAGTTCATGCTTGGAAGAGACCATCTGCAGGGCTGGTAACTTTAGGTAAAAGTTGCCTCTCAGTGCACAGGAGAAAGCATCAAAATCAAAAAACAAACCAGAATTCTTATCCTGTGCTTCTCAGATATTATATATAAAATAAATCTGGAAGCAAGTTTTTCCCCCCTGAATTCCATCAATACTTGAAAACTACTTAGGCTATGGCTTAGTGCAGTCATCTGTTGGCTTCTCTATCTTTTCCAGGCTTTGCCAAACTCTTAAGTATTTACACTCTACAGTTTTGTATCTCAAATTTCCCTATCCAACTGGAGCAGACAATTACAAGTACTCTGGACCACTGTATCCTTCCCTAACTACTCAGCCCTATTTCTTCTCCCCACATCACTGAGCAAAAGCTGAGTGGTGGTGATCCTGAAGCATGCCTTCCCTGCTGCCGCTGCAGCATAAAGCTGTGATGGGATACACAGGTGTGTTCCCAGAATGGCTGAGCTGCTGGAGTGGAAAATTAATTTCACAAACACCAACCCCAGAGATTTTAACTTAGTAGTGTGTGGCCATATGCTATACCCATGGACAACTTGTGAAGAGCCATGCATTCTCCAGACCATACCACTTAGCACTGCAAAAACGAACCAGAGTGGACAGAATAGCCTCCTCTTCCTTTGGAGCTGTTCTTTTCCTCAGCTTCATCACTGTATCAGACTTATTTTCATCTGTCAGCTCTAAGGCACCTCAACTATAGGTAATACCAGATGCCTCCAGGATTTGCGTTGAATAATTTTGGTCATGAAAACATTGTCCAAAACATTCTGTTGGCAACAGTGCCTGGAAATAACCCATGCAGGACATCCCCATAAGACTGGATACATGTCCAAAGAGGGAATCTATACTTCTTTGCCATGGTTGATGCTGTAAGAAGAACTATAGGACCTAAACAGATAGAACAATCAGAAGGCTATGACAGTCAAGGAGCACCGAGTCTGCCTGGAAAGGCTGCGAGAAGCACCTCCAAGAATAACTGGCAAGCAAGACTGTGCCACGCAGGATCTCCTTCACCTTCTAGTGCCTTGTCCAACAAGCTTGGAAACACTTGGGTGCAAGCATCAGTTTGGAAACACCAACGGAATTTTGTTCAAGCAAGGCAAAATAGAAGGACTCACCCTTTAGGTGTGAGAATTGGCAGCCCAGCTGCATGGAAAATGTAGAGCTGGTAGAGGATGTGGACGAAATAGAAGCTACTCCACTGCGCCAATCAATCAGTTAACAACTTTGTCAGTTTGTGCTACCCATATAACTGAAGTGGGATATTCAAATACAATTGCTAAATATAAACTTATAGGAAAATGTGATGCCACTTTTAGTGATGCATCACTTGGGTCTGAATAGGTTCCCCGTTTCTAGGCTCTTCCATTTAGTTACTTCCCCAAATAAATGTGAACATGACAAAGGAAGAAATTGGGGAAGGGCTAGACAGAAGGATAAAAAGGAGTATCCTTTGTCATTTATTGGTTGCAATCACAGGAAAAAGGACACAGGTTCTCTGTTTACCTACAAGTCCTATGGCCAGATGCCATGAGGCAGCAAGAAGTACAATGAAGTACTGCAAAAGAGAGATGGAAAGGGGTCTGATTCCTTTTGTTTCATTACATGAAATGAATGGAGAGATGCGTGGTTTGAGGCAAAAATAGGAAAACAAAAGTTTCACCACATCCAGGCCTGATAATAAAAGAAAATATGTGAAACAATTCTACTCTTGAAAAGTGACTGCAGCTGTAGTGCCTTGGGAGCAAACACTACATTCAAAACTATTCCTATTTACCATGCATTACCATGCCAAAATTGCTGATTTCTAGAGCATTACTTTGTCAGACCTGAGATGCAACCAGACATTTCAGAGAAAAGCTAAATTTACCCTGGTGAATGCATCAGACTAAATTAAGTCTCCAGTGGCTTTGCAAAATAATATCTTATTCAACATTTGTAAACAGCTCTATTGGTATTCAGAAGAATTAGAATAATCTCTGTTTTTCAGAAAAACCTGCAAGGCTATAGAGGAACAAAAGTTACAATTTTGAACAAAACCCAGGAACAGATCTGATGAAAAAGATCTTAGTAAAGTTCAGGATGTCTATACTTATGACTAGATTTGTGTCTGAAAATGGTAGTTACATTTCATTTAGAGTTATGTTTTTCATCCATAGGGCAGGTGTGATCAGCAAGGGTCCAGCCCCTCACAGTATCTCTCCAGTACCTCTACTCCATCCCCTGCCCCATGGACCAATGTCTCCCACACATGGGGCTTTGCCCCAGCTGTAGGGACCTGAAGCTTGGCCCCTCTCCAGGGGCAGGAATTATCATCACAGTCTTGCCCAGCAGCCCACTGAGCCTGCAACTTCATTCAAGACAGTTGGGTCAGACAGATTTATGTCTCTGTAGCCTCAATTTATCCAAACAGGAGAAAATAATTGGCTTTGCGTATGGCTTGCGGACACCAGGCAGGAGACTGGGAGCATATTTCTTCCCACCCCTCTTTTACCCTTTCTGCAGCACCTTACTGGGCTTTGGCATCAGCGAATCAAACAGCATCATCAGTTTATTACATCTGACCACTTTATTTTTTTTAAAGTCTACAAACACGAAAAGTTGCTAAAGTTTTTTCAACTTGGCTTAACATTTGTGCCCACCAGCTCTTCTGTTTCTTTATAATAAACTTAATAAAATTGTGTGTTTTGGTTCCTTTGATTTATTGCTTGGATGTTTTTCAGAGTCCTAATCTTGTTTTTTTGAGACCTTAAATTTTTAGAGAGTTAGGGTTAGTCTTTTTGCCTTGTATATTCTCATCATTTTGGTCCACTAAAAATATAGTCTAAATAATTGGCTTTACTCCTATCTGCTCTACTTAAAGTTCTGATAACTTAAATGTGGGCAAATTCTTCTTTGAAGCCAATTAAGCTGAAGACTTTTGTAAAGAACAGAACTTGAAGTGGAAAAAACCAGATACAATATCATATATATACACTAATGTGGGATTCCATTCCTTTTACCACAAGAACAGCCTTGAAGGGTTTGCTTTCACAAATAATTCACCCCTAGTGAAAGTGATATAACTCAGCTGAAACCAGTGGAGTTTGCAAGCTCTGAACTTTGATTCACTCTTCTCCTCAAATAGTTTAAACTTTCCTCGGCATGTGATTTAATAAAGACAAAATGGAACTGTCTATCCTAGCTGCTACCAAGTAATTTAATACACCCTCTTTTCAGCTATAGATAAACAGAAAATACTATGACAAGTCTACATCATCTGTAGAAATACTCACTTGAGAGGGAGGCTGTTCTGGGAAGTCCTTCTAGACTGAAGTATATGCTTAAACATATGCTATTGCTGCCATGAGAGACAATGAACAGTGGGGCTCACCTCTTGAAGGATTCCAGCAAAGAGAGCTTAGAATAGAATCATTTAGGTTGGAAAAGACCTCTAGGATCATCTAGTCCAACTGTCACCCCAAAATGTCCCTGACCTCTAGACCATGTCCCATGTCTACTTGTTTTTTGAACACCTCCAGGGATGCTGACTCCACCACTTCCCTACCAGAGAGGATGGTATCCACAGCTGTACAAAAGCACTGTGTGAGAATGCTGGCATGCCAGCCACAAGTTTGCCACCACTGGTCCAGATTAATTAGAAATGCATATGGTTTAAGTATGTATTTCAAAACAGAGAATTAAAAAAAAAAAATAATGCAAAAACTGAAGGAGCTGAAACCTTAATATTTAGATATTTCCAAATGATTTATATGTGACTTATTCCTCTGTGTTTATTTGAAGCTCAGTAGACTGCTGAAGAGCAAAACAACATGCCTTATTCCCTAGTTTTATACCCAATGCTGACTTATGTGGGAAGTATGGTGCTACTCAGAACTTCTGCTTGCTCTGCCCATTCCAGGCAGGTAGAAGAAAACCTGTAATAAATGCAATTGTTCGTTCTTCAGAGTTATTTCTGTGCCTTCACATTTACTGCCATTTCTGAGGCTGATACATGCAAAGGACTGGTTATACACAGAACTCACCACGTGCCCAGGCAACACACTGTGTTCTGGCATGCCCACAGTCAGAAATCAGACCTTATATGTTAATAACTGAAAGAGCCAATACCTTGGGGCAAATCAGACATTACCAGGAAGAGGACATGAACTTTCTAGGAAATAACCATCTGAAAATGCCAGTAATAACAGAGAGACTATTAAATATACCATACCTGCTGTCTTGCTTTATTCACAGAGAAATTCTAGAGGTATTAATTCAGCTAAATTAAATTTACTTTCAGTTTTTAAAACAGTAAAATTTGCAAGTTACTTATAAGAATAACATACCTAGGCATTTCAGTCAGTAATTCCAATAATCACTCCTATTCTATTCCATTAAAGAGCATACCTTCCCTATCAGAAATATTAAAGGCAAGCAATAAACTACTATTTTTATTCTGGTCTCTTTCAGTGAAATGAAATGGTTTGGTTTGATGGACTTAATGGCACTAGATGAGTGGTACAAGGAAAATCAGAATTAGCCCCAAATTAATTATTTTTTCAGGCAATACTTTTGGAGAACAGCTGGCAAATGTACCTGCAGCACCTGTACTCATTTATTAAACCAGTGTCAGAAATTGTGCGTTTGCTCCATGAGGCAATTCCCTAGCCCTAGGAAATGGCATCGGATAGAGAGAAGAACTCTTCAAAGAGCAGCTAAAAATAATCAGTAGGCCATCCAAGCTGTGATAAAATTATACAGAAGATTCTTCAAAGAATACTATTATTAAAGGTTTCTCCTAAATGACCAGAAGCAAGACCTGTCCATTAAGACTGTAGTTATTATTGCTGTGATAATTAGCTTCTAGAAAGCTTCTTGAAGTGTATGTAACTTCCTTCCTTCTAAGCAGAAGTAACATTATTTCCTCTCAGAAATTATTTTCATTTGCCTCCTTTATATTAGGGCCAAAGTAAACATATAAGAAACATCAGGGCCATTTTTTTTTTTTTAAGGCAAAAAAGGACCCCTATTCTTTCATGCTCCTTACCAGTTTAAAGCCATAAAATTAATCATTTTCTCCCCATGGAGGAAAAGGTTTCTAGCTAAGCAGAGAGGGCAGATGTTGCTGAACCAGGATCTAGGTGTGCAGAGTAATTTTGGCTGTCACAACTGTCACTGTACTAAACTTACAGCTGCCTGACCACTACATAAAGATTCATAGCCTTCACTTAGATATCCAGGCATATATACCATAAGCATATACGTGTATATATATACACACATGCTGTGAGCAACTTGCCTCCGGCTGTGATCCTTAAAACCAGATGATCTAAAAGGTGTTAGTTCAATATAGCATGTTAGAACACCATAGGCAAGTGCCCAAAGCTTTTCAACATGAAATATTGCGGATATGAGTGAGATTTAAATTCTACATCTTGAGGACCTGGTCATCTTAAGACACATAAGAAGAAGAAAAAAACAACACCTTCAGTTATGATGGGAGCAGTAATAACGTAACCATGTTCCCCTAAAAATTACAATGGACTAAGAGAACACACAAACAGCTTTTGTTTCACACCTAAGGTGCCGGTCTCTGTCATCTCTAGAGCTCTTAATTTTTCTAGTTGGCTAATGCAAGCACATGGATGACCTCCCTACTCCAAACTACATATTTTTGAATTTACAGACTGGAAACTTCACCAAAAATCACAACAAAGCACAGAGCAGGGACCATATTTCTTTCTACTTATTCTAGTCAGCATACAGAAAGACATTCTTAAGTCTTGAAATTAAAACAACCACCTCCCTTTCCTTAAAGGTGTGAGTCAGTAAGAGAGAATACAAGTTTTGCTTCAATATTAGTACAGTACCTGTGAGAGAGAAACTCATCCTCAGCTCCTGTTCCAAGCTCAGTTTGCTTTTTTTTATCCACTAAATACAGAACAGGAAATGCCTAGATTTAATTCAGGTGTTCCAGAAGATGCTATCATTAGGAAGGTGTTTGTTTTCATTCTGTTGTTAGCAGTAATTATTATATAAAGTGAAGCACAGCTGAATCCTTTTAGCTCATCCTCCTTCTGCCCTGGTGGAGGTTTCCATTGCCTCACTCATCTGCATCAGGCTGTATTTCTGGGGTCATTTACTTCTGCTCCAGCATCACATTCAGAAATCAGAGAGGAGGAATGTTTCCTTTGGTGTCTGAATTCCACCTGCTGTGTACGCTCTAATGCGAACCTCTGCACAGCTGCTCACAACTTGCAAGAGCCTCCCTAAAGTACAGCTTCCTACACTGAACCTCATAGCTACAGTATAGAAGTAAGGAACCTTTCACCAAGGGGTAAAAAGTATTAGTACCTCTTTTGGGGATATGTTTTAAAAGAAAGCAATTAAGTGTTGCTTATTTCCCATGAAGTCTAACATGGCAGATATACCTGTGTATATATGTATATATTTGCACATTCAGGCAGGATAATTTAAGGAACACAGGTATCAAATAGTTGCAGGGTGAAAGCAGAACTTGAGCTTCTAAAACCAAAGTACATCTGGATTGCAGAGGTTTATAGGACAGTTAAGCAGTCACGTCTGCATTTTGAAGGCTGGAGTTTCCGGTTTGGCTACTAAGCCCTACCAAAGACTTGTTGGAGATGTCTCCTGCCTTTTGTGGAGCTAGGTCTTCAGTTTTATAGACCCTGGGGCCAGGAGATAAATTTTCTAGTCTGAGTTGCTTCCTCTCTCTCCTAACACCCCTCACTATCCAGGAAACAAAACTTCTATCACATACCCTGCTCTCTTTCCAAATAATTAGAAAAGCTATATCACAGATTATCAGTACTTCACTATTTCTTTCTTCTTTTGTCCCCCAGTTTTAGTGGTATTAGGCTGTTGGAATAAGGCAAGTGGGGACGGTTTGCTCACTGTATTTACTTCTTTCCGGTTACTATGACTTCCCACTCCCTCCCCGTATATTTAACCCACTCACCAAATAGTGAGCGCATGGAGAAGAACTTAGGAGTTAGGTACATTTGCCCTTTTCCATGGATCATTACGTTGAGTCCTACTTTGCTCACAGCAAAGCGGTGCAGCGGAGGAAAGAGCTGCTCAGAACCCTCAATAAGAAGGAGTCAAGTCAGAGCAATGGATAGATACTGAGCCTCACCTCCAGGTCAACTCCAATGCTGCCTATAATAGGAGCTTTTAAAGTAAATGTGGAATTTTGCCATAAGGTTTTGTGACCTATACTAAATGTGCAGGTTCAGTTTATTTCCCAGGGTATCCATGTCGCAACTGAAATTCCAGTTTGGTCCCATTAATATAAAATGAAACTGTTGTCAGCACCCAGCACTGATGATCTACTGTACTACTCTTTTCTTTCTCCTACTGGGCTCCTTTCTCTGAGGACAACAAGGTCAGCACACTGGTCATGCTCTATGTGAAGACATGTATCTTCTCTGTAGCTCGAAAACTTTTTGCATTGCCTGAGTGCTAAGCTGGCACTCAAGCCTTAAGTCAGATGTTTTTTTTCAGATTACTTTATATCATCTTCCTTGTGGGAGTAGATTTCTCTCTTCCAGTCTCACTAGGACAGGTTCACCCAGGGTTATTTACTCTCCAAATTCTCAGCCTGGAGAAGACTGTACAAATCCCCGCCTCTGGTGCACTAATCCTCACACACACACCACCCCCCCCCCAGCTCTTAAATCAAAGAGAAAATTTTTGATGGAGATGTCAATAATGGACAAGTAAAAATGACGTGGATGTCGATGCTGAAGAAAGGCAAAAATACAGGGGGAAGAGGAGCTAAGCCAAACCATAGGGAAGTGCGTAAGGCAATAGCTTCTGGCTGCCAACAGTGGCCACTCAGCTTTTCCTATGGTGAGCCACAGGCTGTGTTTGAGGCTCTTCAGAGCTATAACAAGGCCACAATCTTTCCATAATTTTCATTTCTCACCTCTCTCATATCCTTTTAAATCTGTATTTGTAGTATTTTTTTTAAAGGGGTGAGAGAAAGGAGCAGACAATCAATTGATCATTAATCTCCTATTTTACTGTCAGAAAGGAAAACAGTCTTTCGACAGAGTTAATGTAATTATTTTTATGGGAGACTTAAATCTCATTAAGAGCATTATTTAGTAACAGAAAATCCCCAGGAGCGGAGACACTGGAAGGCAAAACTAAGCCTGTCTTCAGCTGAGCATTCCCAGCTCTCCTGCGCTTCTCCTTCAACAGGGCTTGTGCAACCATTGCCATCCCACCTCCAGGGACAAAAATCACAGCAGCAGAAGAAAAAGAGAATGAAGTGCTTGAAAATGAAGCAGCAGAAAGCAGATGTAATTTTAAAACCATGTAAGAAGTCTCAGCTGCCTGATAGTAAGTTAATTCGCTTTAGCTGGCTGAAATCATGAGCTGCTTTCTGTGGATCTTCTCTTGAAAAGCTTGGATCAACTGATAATTGAGTATATGAATGTCTGGTGCACATATTCCTGATATTTTTAGGCAGGTAACAAACAAAAAATGCAAATGCTATCCGCATAAATTCTGCTTAGATAATACAAATAGATTCAAATGAGAATTGGCTGCATTCTAAGAGGCCACAAGAAATACAAACTATTACTCAGCCTCTCCTAGAAGACAGAGGTTTCCACTGAGGCATAGCAAAACAACAAAAATTTAAAATGTGAAAATTGTGGCTGAAGTATTAAAGGGTTTTTTCAGCGCATGCACCGATTTCTCTCAGGATGTGAAGTAGCAGCTAACTGGAACAGTAGTGTGGAATTCCCTACTTGTTATTTTTTTAAAAATTAATTTCTTCTGATCTGGTTGCACTGGGTACCATCCCCTCTCTGTTGTCTTGTAACAGTTGGCAAGTCTGGTAGCACATAAGTCATTTTGTTGCTCTGCCCATAATGAAATTTGATGTGGTGTCACACAGATGGTTGGCTTTGGGCCCAAGCTGAGCAATGGTTCAAAGCAATGTCGCCAAGAACAAGTTTAGCACCTCTGCTGATGGGAAATGCTTTTAGGTGCTACAACTCTAAAGTATTTAAAAGCTCAGATGCCTGTGGAGGTCAATGTAAGTGTAAAAGACAACAAAGAAACTACAAGTTCTGGGTTGCTGGGACTCGTGGAAATACAGAAGCGATGATGTCCTCAAGTCTGCCAAGGGAAACTTGAGGAGGACATCCATATCTACATCCTTTGAACATTTGCACTGCAAGATATGAAGCATGTGAGGGGGCAGTGGGGAAGCACGGCTGCATCCTGTTAGTATCTAGTGGTTAAGCACAGAAAAGTAGAGACATAAAAAGAGGAATAATGTGTATGAATAAACCCTTCTGGAGGAACAAAGAAACCTCTGCCTGGAATCTGGCCCTCATGACAAATCCTTAATCCATAATGCTTGCCTCAGCCATGTTCCAGGGCTGGGTTTATTGACCTAAAATGCTGTGCACATGCGAGAGCATTTAAGAGAGGCATGTGCTTCATGTCACACTTATCTTTTAGAACAGGAAAAAGGAGGACAATTGGTTTTCCTCCATGTTTCAGTTTCAGCCAAAATCTGAAAGGAGTAATAGAATAGTATCTAGGTCTGATCCTTTAGGCAGTTTTTATACTAGATAAAATTCAAACCAGAAACTATTCTACCACAAAAATAAATGCAGAAAGATAAAAACCTTGTAGTAGAAAGTGGAAAATGATGGTTATATACTAGATTTCCCTGTATTTGAGTATTGGTATGAAAGTCAGGAATAAAAAGAAATTGAGTTATATCATTTGGAGCTGGACTGACTGTGCTGGAAGTTTTGATTTGGGCCCCGAACTTCTGGGTTGTTAGTAAAGAGTATCTGAAGACAGATAAAGTCTCACACTGAAAGAATGCAAGATCAGGTCAGCGAGGGAACACTTCCTCACCATGGCATGAAAGGTTGAATCTGGAGGTATTAACCAATCCAAACACAGAGCTGAACCAGGATCAGAGTAATATCAAAGCAAAATGTGTTCCCTTCAGAAACAGTTGCCATGCTGAAGATTTCAGTTCACTATTTTTAATATGAAGAAACTGAGATGAAATCCAGAGTTATTATGTTTGGTTTATTAATTTACTCTGTGTGCTCAACCTCATATGTCAGGAATTTCAGAGCATCACCAGCAGTACAGATGTCAGCAGTTGGCAGCCAGTGATTTCTGGCTGCTCAGAGGTCATTTTTCTCTTGGATTCCCCCTGTGAAAGGTTTGAAATTCACTGTTAAACAATATCGCATTTCATGCCTGCTTGCTACTTCAGGTCCAGGAACTAAATTTTCTTCTGAATAATGTGACAGTAAAAGTCAGAGAGGTTGTTTGATATTTTATGTTGGATGGTTCATACATATGACTGTAATGCCATAAACCGTTTGTACCTGTGATCAGATCACACATCATAAAATAACTAACACATATTTCTGCCCATAGACAGAAAAAAAGAAAGGAACAATTTAAATTTTTCCTTCAAAATAGGAGGTTAACTATTACAAAACAATTACCTATTTTGGTTTTCAAAGCAACATTTTGTACTGACTTCATTTTCACTCACAAACACTGGGTTGCTAGATACATCCAAAGAAATCTTTTCCATCCCTGTATTATCACTATGTTACATTTATGTACTCAGATCTTAGCTTGAACTGTGCAGGATTGAACAGCAAAAATGGCTGTCTCTGCTCTGCATTTCAAGTTAGCTACAAGGTTAGGAAGTTCTGTATTTCAAGGAAGTGAATCTGGCTTATGAGGAAAAAGGAAAGTTGGACTTAATTTATTTTAGTACACATTGAATAATTTACAAAATGTGAGCCATTGATGCCATAGATATGGAAATGAAAAAGAAACCTCTCAGAAAAGCTACAGGTCTTGCTTGTGCTGCTCTAGTAGCGAGCAATGATAAGACAAGAACACATGAAAAAATAAACGAAAAAACTAAACTAAACTTAAGGAAAAAAACCCACAACAACAAGCAAATAGAAAAGACAAATTGTGCTTTTAGTGGAAGAGTTTGTGTTCTTCCTAAAGTGATGCTACTGAGAAACTCAGCCTTGCAAGAAGATCATGCTGGATGTCCGTGCTACAGAAACTCATTTTCTCACCCTGAGGCAGGAGAGACTGAAGGAGGTGAGTGAGCATAAGGCAGATCTGCCAATACCTTCTGTGCCTGACCACAGCTGTGCAAACCTCCTTTGTGCTGGGAATAAAGCACCCAACTGGGACGAAATCACACAGTTCACTCTACAGTTCTTGCAGTAGCATGTCTATGAGCTGCCTCGTACACAGAGGTACGGTTTAAGGGTACACATATGAAAACTATCTTGGTCTATAATAATATATTCCACTTTAAAACAAACACCGAGCTTTCATTGTGCTTTACAAACAGAAGTAAAGTATTATTTTATGGCCATTGTTAACTACAGCCAAAGTTTCAATGTCTTACCCTAAACACTGAGCATGTCTGTGTGTCTAGAGTGAAGGCTCAGGAAAAAAATAATCCCCAAAATAAAAAAAAACCCCAAATAAAGTTCTTTTCACACTGAAATTCTATGAACAGACACTCATTGAGTGTGCCAGAGGTCTATGATTTCACCCAGACAGAAATTTAATAGAGACATTTAACCTGTTCTGGAGACATGTATTTAAAAGAGCAATACTGTAACTATGAAATTGATTTTTTTCAAAAGGTAGGAAAATCCATAGCTACTTTCTGTCATTTAACCGAAGAGCTCATCATGGAGGTGAACTTAATAGTGTGGTATTATGTGCTGATCATGTGAGTTATTGCTGATGAGCATATTCTACTATCAACAATAATTAATCAGTCCGCTTAAAAAAAGTTAGTATACAGTGTTTTTCACCTCCAATAAATCAATCTGTATAAAAACATAAACATACAAGTGAATGTTTATAGATGGAAACTCTGACCTAAGGCTTTAAACAGACTCAGACCACCAGAGTTTTGTCCTCTTGTGCTTCACATGCTCTATGCAAACCGTTGCCTGCGTGGCACTGGTGACTCCTCAGAGCAAATCCCAAACAAAACCCTTTGTGGCAGGAGTCTTCAGCAAGGAGAGGGACATCTCACGCAGCAATGATGCATCTTAGGCCAGCAATTGAATTTTTGGACTCAAAAGGGCAATGCTGCTCAGTAGTTGCCCTGAGAGCTTTCTGATATAATACGAAGCATTTCTGAGTGGCTATACAGACAAATGCCCATGATAAGTTTTGCAACAGCGGCACTCATTCCAGCAGAAATTTTTATCTAAAAGGAGAAGAAAAGTAATGGAGCTTTTTTCCTAAAGCAACTGGTTGGGCATTAGGGATGAATGGAAGAACAAATTTAGGGAAAGGCCCGGAGCAATCAGCTAAGCTAAGCTGGCCAAGTCAGAACAGACATTATTTCAATGGGCAAAGAGCTTCCATACAAGCAGCATAAAGCCAGGTTTGCAATTTAAGCAATACAAAGTGCACAAAACAGCAACAAAATATCTTGCTTATATTATTTTCTTTTTTCCAGCTTCTCTTGCAGTGGGACCATTAATCCCCCTGAAGGAAGTGGCAAGCTCAGGGTTTTGGCCCTTTAGCATTGCATTAACAGGAATAGAAGAGGAAGGAGATGCGACACTAGATGGCAAGTCCATTTAACACATCCCTACAACTTTACTTCAAAATAGCATGAATGCATTTTAAGGAAGTATATATTTGTATTTCCCACTGGAGTATAGCTTATACAGCATGTTTCAAGACACACTTCCATCAAAGCATATCAAGTCTAAGCAGAGGAAATCTGTTTGAGAGATTTTACCACCTAGTATGAGATTCACTTTGAGGTGACTTCTGAGGCACAAGCATCCACTGTGCCCTTCTGTCAGAGCTCCTTAATGCAAAAAAGAGATCTGAGAGAGACTTACTGGTCCTGATTTTCTCAGATAGCACAGCTCACAGGCTTGGATATTGATTTAAACCACTGGTTTTGAAAGCTTCATGCTACCTTCTGGACCTGCGTGAGTTAACAGCAGTAAAGATGATTTGCTTGAATCAGTCTTTTAGACATAGACATCAGACCCTCCCACAGAAAGCTTTAAAACCATTGTGAACATCAGTGTTAGCCCAGTAAATCAAAAAGACATTATGAGTTTTAAAATTTATGCTCTCTCATAATAAAAACTCCAAGAGAGCACAGCAACTTCTTCTCTGTGTAAGAAGGATACATATATGCATATTAAATCACACATATAAGGTATATTTCTGTGAATATATTGCTGTTGAAGAATAACATTCATGTTAGGGTTTTTTGCATGCAATGTTACATAATAGAAATAGGTATAATAAATATGGTTTTTTTATATATATATAATTAAACAATTAAAATATATTTAAAATATTGTTAAAAAGAAAAGGAAAAGGAAACTCCCTGTATAAATATCTCAGCGCACAAAGAGTACACGTGTTTTCTCAGTGGGCCTTTCAGTCTATTAATGAAGACCTTCATGTTGAGTGTCTCACTACAATCCATCAGCTTTGGATAAGGGTGGAAGCAGACCCAGACTTGTTGTGTAGGCAGCAGTTTCAGGTGAGTATGGGGACATGCAGGTATAGGGGACCCCGTTCTGGCTGTGGGAGCAGAGGTGTGAGCTGGGACACTGGTTGCCTGGCCACCAGCACCCCGTTGATGATAGTGGTGGTGGCACAGGCGCCTGCCCAAGGGCGCTGGGCTGCGGTGCTTGTCACCAGCTGAAATCACCAGTTAAGTGTTTTGCTCTGGCAGAGCTCTATGTCCTTTGGTCTGCCTAGAGAAACAGATAGGTGACTGTGGAGTCTGTAAAAGCTGTTTACATGGCTTTTATGACTTTGTTTTTTCATGGAAATGGTATATTCTGTCATTTCAGTCAAAAAAAGCTTGAACATTTACTTTGGAAAGAAATCATAAGAAGTCAGAGGTGCCACTGAAATGCAACAGAGATAAACATTTCTTTATGGTAATTAATTGATAAGGTATATAAAAAGTTTCAAAAAAGCAAAAAAAGCCTTGTAAGCCTGAGGTAATTTCTTTTATTTCTCTGCCATGAATTCCCTCTTTATCCTTCACACAGGGAGAGAACAAGTGGATTCATTTTGGTCTCTGGCACAGCATACGTTGTTATAAACACTACTTTTTTATGGCCTCTTTAGCTCATTAAGGTATCAAAAGTTCTGCTAGACTCCATTCTACATAGGATGCTAGGCACCATTGGACATAGGACGCTTGGCAGAGGCTTCTCATGTTTTACTTGCCAAAGCTCTAACAAGAAGTTTGCCTTTGAAGTTTTTGCCTACTTGCTGTAGGACCACTCTGTTCTACGGCAATCCCATTTCCAACCAAAAAGCTTACCTAGAAAAAGGGTTTTTTACCCGTCTAATTCTTGGAGGCACAGATTGTGTCACCTTATGTCAGGGGAAAAAAAATATGACCCTTTGATTAATCTGATACCTGTGTCAGCAAATGGGTGGGTTGTTGCTTTTTCAGCAGCTGTCTACTGTGGAAAAGAGCTCTAAATCAGTTGGTGAAATTGGTTTCTTTGTCACTAATGCTCTTAAAAAGGAGCAAGTGAGAAAGCCACTACACCCTAGAAAAATCTAACAAGAGTTTCATTACAGTGAGTCAGCTTTTTATGGTCATGATAGAGCACTGAAATGGTGATCTTGGAATCACGCTTAATGGACAAATATGGATTACAATTTGGATCGATATTGCATATTTTTCAATAGAAACCTATTTATTAGGCTGTTAACAACTAAGTATCAAAAATCTCTGGTCTGGAAAGGAATAGTTGTAGTTCATACTTTGCCAAAGCTGGGGAAAGAAGTTGGTCTCTGCATGTACTATGAAGATATCCAGGAAGACAAGGGTTTTGAATGAGCTTGTTCTTGCAACCCAAAAGGGAAAACTTTAGTGACCCCTACCAGAGACTAAGGCACCATACTGTTGCCAGAAAAAATTGACAAGTCAGCTCATGTAAAGGAAATTTAGCTCGGGTGTCTTTACTTACCCACGCAAACTGCTATTTTGTTGTTCTGTGCTGCAGATCCGGACCACTGCTTGTGTTGTGGGTATCAGACACAAGGAATTGCAGTTATCCAAGGAAAAAAAGAAAGAAATATAGTATTATGTGGGACCATCTGAAAGCCCTCAGATAGGATAACAGGTTAGTAAACCTTATGAACTGATTATTCTTTCTCCGTTCTCATTGGCCTTTAATAGAAATTTTAACAATTTCTCCCCTAACCATCTCTTCTTCTTTCTTCTGTTGTGTCCCCCAATATTTCTATTTAAAGTAATTTTATTATTCTTTTTCTTTTTTTCAGACTATGTAAGTCTCACTCTTTCTGCAACATGCAAAACTGTTCCGATTTACTAAACACCAACTGTTCTGATTTACTAAACACCAACTATTTTTATGTTTCTGTATATTCTCATGTTGAAACTTAGTAAGGAACCATCTTGTTGTTAGGTGAGATTGTTGTATGTATATTTAGATTTTTTTTTACTTTCATAGAATTTGAACACCCTGGCAAAAAATCAGTTTTGTAGCAAATAACAGTTATTCAGAATTACTGGACAATGTCAGGCAGGTGAAGACTCCATTATTCAAAATCAGGAGACTTCTGTTGAATAAGGAAAAGGTTTTGTATGATTTGTCTTGAGAGAGTGTGCCATGAGTTTTTTTCCTCAGGTCTTGAGTATGAAGCCTTTGGATATTTGCTTTCTGAACATGCTCAACAGCTGAGGCCTCTACAGGATGTATTCATTTAAAGAATAAAACCTAAGGCTCCTATTGTCCTGATCACTGTCTTCCAAAACACAGGAAACATTAGAAAACTCATATTTGGAACATTATGTTTGTGAAACCTGAATAAATGAATTTAAATAACGTTCAGGGGAAAGATGTATTACAAATGGAGTTTCACCAAATTAAAGATCAAATGTTAATAAAAGTCACATGAAACTACCTGAGATGGGAACATTTTGCTGTCCCATTCATAGTGTTAATAGAAAAACAGATGTAAAAATTAAAAGGTCAAGAGTTCTGTTTGCTCTCAAATTGGTGCATAGATTGATGCACAAACTTACAGAAAATCATGAAGATATATATACTGTTCTCAAAAGCTGTGAAAAAACTGCACTATAATAATTATGCCTCTTGTGTAACAGTTAATATATTTCTATTTTACAGACAGTTAAGATCTGCAGTTACGTCTCAGTCATCACATTAACATTACTGTTTCTTCAGAGCTTTTTCTCTGGCTCCATACACTTCATGCTCTAGATACTACAGTTCCCAGTACTTATAAATGATTTACACAGATTACACAACACTTCATTTCTGTATAAAAATTATACAAATGCACTGGAGTATGAATCGGGAAAACAGAGTCAGCTTTATGTAGCACATTTCCCAGTTTTCATAGTATTTTCCTAGTTCTGTCAAGTTAATTCATGTACTGCTAGACACTTGACTTTTAAACAGACTCCAATTGTTTGTTCAAGAGAATTATAATGGATGTTATTTGTTCCCCTTCATTATTACGCACTTGTGAATGGCAATAGTCATCTTCCACCCAAAGAAAATAGTTTCCTACAATAGGTGAACCCTGGTTCTTTTCCTCCAAGCTATGTGTTTTCTGTCGTGAACAGTACCCTCATAAAACCTAACCATAGGAGGGAACCAAGAAGACATACCATAGAATTTCATTGACTGACAGCATTTTGACAATAGCAGTACCCTGATACTATTGTTGATACAGAATTTTTGTTTCTTTGTTTCCAGTCATATCTTTCACAGAATCACAGAATCATTATGGTTGGAAAGGACCTCCAGGGTCATCAAGTCCAACCTTTCTCCTGGCATC
>JAVSBS010007859.1:166473-197803 GCA_033124195.1 Coracias cyanogaster | reverse complement strand
GCCATCTAACTTATCTTGAGCCACATATTAGATTGGATACTTAAATCATGTAAGTAAATCAGTATAGATCATTCCTAGTACACAGTGTGCCACAGATAACACAGAATTAAAGGAGTATATTAAATTTACCTAACAGTTATAGTCATGTATAGATGTTTAGTGTTGCACCAACAATAAGATGGTGGAATATAGACAGTACTTTTCTTCAGATATTAGTGATCATGAGAAAGTAAGAAATATATTCCATTTTGTACTGTTTCCCACAACAGTCTGACACAAAATACATTAGGAGAACTTTGGCAAGCCCCTAATATAATAAAATATTCAGTTTACAAAGCAGAAAGTGCACCCCTTTTACTTCCATAAATCTGCTATAACAGGCACTTGTGGCAGAAAATACATTTTTGAACACAGAGAAAACACAGATTACTGCATAATCATGATGTAATTGGTTGAAAGCCACCACGGCAGTTTTCTGTTGCAAGCCATATAAAAAGGTTTTTGACTATTTTAAGTTCAGGATGAAATGAAGTGAGAGGAAGCCTCCACAGATTTAACTTTGCTGGAAGTCACATGAGCAAATGAAATGAGATCAACTTGTAAAGTAAAGGCAAGCTGGAGCTGGAAAGATTTCCTCATGGCTGCTGCATTACTAAGCTCAGAGGAGAACTAAAGCAATGCAGAGCATTACTGTGCAGTTAGTGGGCTGAATACATTGCCCTGATTTTCTACCGTGTGCTCTTACATCAAGTTAATAAGGTATAGATGGTAGCTTGTTCACTGATCAGCATAGTAACGTAACCTTTAAAGATACAAATACTAACACGGAAATTAATTCTCTTCCCAATGAGTGCTGTACATCATCTGGCTGTTTCTAAGAACAAAGGATTTTTCCAGGAGGAAGTATTAGAAGTCACTCACAAATGTCTTGCATCAATCCAAAACATTTATAATAATTTGACTTTGGTTTTGTGCACAGGGTTTCCGTTTGGACATGTACACCGGCAGACAGATCCTCCCCATCTCCCTTTCTTTCTCTCCCCTCCCTCTCTCACGCTTTCTTATAAAAGCAGTTGTTATCTCCTGACTGGCTTTCTTCCAAATGTGTGAATTAATTTAATTTGGCACCTTTTAACTCATTCCATTATGCCCACCACAACAGTGGCCTAGGAAGAAAAAAAAAAAAAGAAAGAAAAAATGAGAGAGAAAAAAGAAAACACATGGTTGAAGGAAGGAGGTGGACAGAGAAGAAAACTAGAGTAGCCAAGGAGCCAAGTGTACCAATGTTGGTGTATAAAACACATAGGGCTACCAAAGAGCATGCAACATGTTTCCATAGAACCAAAAAGGTGAGCTAGGAATGGTCTGGTTGTGCTTGCAGAGCACGTCTGTGCTTGTTTACAGGCTTCCCAAGCTGAGACCAACATGGTGCCTACATGACATCCCTGCTTTCAGGCCCCAAGTTAGCTCGGAGCTGCCTCCAACCTATCTGAATGTCATTGCATGGGGCAGATAAATCCCCTGTCTCAGGAGCCTGGCCACCCTGTCATAGGACACTGCCACTCTCCTGCATGAATAGCTGGAAAATCCTGGGACTTTCTGGAAGCTTTCAGATGCCCCTGCCCAGGACAGGCACTGTGAGGAAAGGTCTCTGCACCGCCTTGCCAGGTGACAACTCTCTCCTGGCAGCAAGGAGGAAACTGCAAACAAAGTGTGACCATCACAGCTGGGCTCCCACATGGGTGTTGATTCAGCACAGCTGTGTGCTCCACCACCTCCCCAGCCACAATCCAGATGTATGGATAAAGCATCCCTGTGTCACAAGCAAGGAAATGTGTGGCTGCAGTGAACAGCCATTGGGTTTCTCTCCCAGGAGCTCTTATAGCAGCTCTAAGTAGTCTCTCAAAAGGTGTAAGGCATTTGGTAAGTGGTATGAACAGTTTGAAATTGCAATAGAATATCTCCTTCCATATTTGCCCGGATGACAAAGTTCTGTACAAAGAAATTATATATTGACATATTTTTTGTAAAAAAAGAGCAACAAACCCAAACGGATTTTTACTATTGGTTTCTCATTCTGGTAGAAATAAAATAACTTATCTGCTCAGGCCTTAATCTGCAAAAACATCTCAAAAGAAAGACTCAAAATACCTAAATTAGATTAATCCAATTACATCCTCTTCAGCAACTGAAGGATTAGGGTCCCTCATGCAACTGATGTACAAATGATGTGTCATGGTATGCAAAAGTTGTTATATACACCACCATAGAATACTCCGTGTGACAATATTTCTGTACTATTTCCAGGTAGAATAAACTTAAACAGAAGGTATTTAAAGAAAAATAATCCAGAAAATCCAGATATATTACTTCCGTTATAATTCCTCAGCTCAAGGCTGATGTCCCCTTCCCATGACATGAAGACAGAGCAGACATTTATATCCTGCCTATAGCAGCCTGGAGGTGGAATATTCGGGCATCCTCAGATCCTCACACCCTCTGTTGCACTTGCTGCATTTCCTCCAACCTAGCTCACAACATCCTTGCTGTCAAGAGTACCACAAAGAGCCATCCATCTAAACAGTCAGTCCCTGATCCAGGCAGAGAGATCAATGTGCTTGTGCCGTGCTCAGGTCTCATCTCCCCTATGGAATCTCCCCCTAGAGATGTCCACTAAGTACAGTCATGGTCCTTGCAAGGACCAATGTGGACATGCAGACTGTGAAATGGCAGAATGGGTGTCTGACAGCCAAGGTAGAAAGGGGCCTTGGTTAGAAGAACTGAACATGGCATGCATGAGAATAGAAGTCATCAGCCAGGTTTGTGCAAGGATGTTGTGTGATACTGTTCTGGACATGGCACCTCACATGGTCCACAAGGAGGATGTGAGAAAGCAGCATAAGTAGACCAAGCAAGAGTTAAAAAGGCAGTGGGTACATATCAATAGCATCTTAGCCTTTCCACATGAGCAGAAAAGTTGGGAACCCAATTAAATGGATGATACTTGGTTTCTCAGACCACCTACAGTTCTGCACTGAGGCTTCTCAATGGTGTAACCACTTTGGGATCAGGAGCGGACTTACATGTCACATGGCAAATTCAGGAGTTGTAGCTGAAGTGGCAGAAATAACTGATCCACCCAGCAGAGAGTGAGCCTGACATGAAATTTTATGTGAGCTCCCACTGGGATGAGGCCAGGAAGGCTGGGGAGGGGGTTCACGTTCTTCTGATGTTCTGCAACGAGATTATCTTGTATAAACAGTCACTTGAAATTCATCTCTGCGTGTTATCACTGTTAGTCCTGTCAGAAGTGGTGTCTGAATGAATACAGTGATATTATACAGGACTTTCACATTTTCACAGCTCCAAAAAGTCCCCCTCTCCAACAAGACCCACTCCTTAATGCATTAAGTTTGTCGTCGCAGTGAACTAATAAAAAATTGAAACAAAACTCCCCAAGCTGCTGCTGCCTTGTAAGCAGAATTTCCCAGAGTTACCTATCAACGTTGTGGCTGGAAAAACATGAAAGCTTTTTCTTTTTCTTCTTAGTACAGTGCTAAAGAGAAAGAAAGCTGGGTTCTGGTTCACAGCTTGAAGCAGGGCTGTGCTGTCTGAGAACGGTCCATTCATGCTTACCTCACCTGTCAAGAGGAAAGCCATCCCTTCTCTCATCTGCATCAGCCTGACAGCTATGTTTGTCTTTCTTAAAATGAGGTTCTCCTTCTGTTTCATGAAAACAGCAACTGTAAATTATTCTGAATTCATTAAAATAACACAATGAACAGGTGAAATGTCTCAGGAAAGGCAACGAGGTCTCTCAGACAACACATCTTCCTACTTAAAATACCCATGGAGCTGGAGCATGTTGTTAACAGTAGGAGCGTAGGGACGTGGTTTTCCACACACAGAGGAAAAAAAGAAACCAACTTTCAGTCAAATATAGTACCAACACCACTACAACTAAGAGCAAATGCTTTTCAATTGTTGCCTATATTTTTACAAAAGCTTGATAAAGTTCTATTCTCAGATCATCAGCCAGTGAATCATAAGTGTCTATAGAGGGGAGTTATACACCTACGTGCAGGAAAATAAAACAACTGAAAATCTCATGACGTAGGGACTGCGTTCGCAACAGGGATATAGAATCAATAGAATCATTTAGGCTGGAAGAGACATTTAAGATCATCAAGTCCAATTGTTAGAATACAAATCTTTAAAAAAAATATCTATCTGTAACTTTTACACTCACATAAGGGAGATTCTATTTAGTGAATGCCACATAAAGCTTACGACACTTGCTGATTTGTTTTCATTGGGAAAGTCTTAGTCTGAAAAACAGACTAAGCAGGAATAAAGCTCCAGGGAATCGCTAAAGAATGTGTTGATTAGAAAACGGTGTTGGGCAAGTTTGTTAATTAATCTCACTCACACCTTTGACAGCAGAGTTACTCTCTTTCTTACCTACACTGATGTCTCTCTATTTTAGCAACACTCCTAAACTCGGAAAAGAAACTCAAATTCTAAAATTCCCTTCAATAAAGCAAAAAACACACACGGCTTAAGCATCTTTTCCAGTCACCATCTAGCAGTCACCTGAGTCGACTGTAATCAACTGCTTCCATTAACATCAGTGCCCTTAATTTGAATGTTGTCATTAGGAAAACTTTCTTTTTTATCCTTAGCTATAATGTGAATTGGAGAAACAAATAAAATAGTTACAAGAAGAAAACTGAAAATTGTTCCTTTCTACTTCACTTTATGCTGAAACTGCCTTTTTTTTTTTTTTTGCAAGAAACAATTCTGTTTGAAATCTTCAGTGCACAAGGCTGTTTTCAATATGGAGAGAAGCTGTGAGGGAAATTCTCTGCATTTACTGAGGAGCAGCTGCAAAAATTATTAATGCAAAACGGGGCAATGCTTCATCAAATCTGAAGTCAAATATCTCCTCAAATTGTAGAAGTTGGGGAGAAGAGGCAGCAATTTACACACGTCTTCTCCAAACCAGCTCTTGGGAACATGCAAGTGCAATGTGGTTGCACTGACCTGAGCTGGTGAGAAACCAGAGGGAGATAAGGGACGTGAGGCTATGAAAGGGCAGCAGGGCACACACGACCACTTTCCTCTCTAGCCCAAGTACAGTCACAAGGTGTTCAGTTACAGAAAAAAGGTGCAAAATCATCAGAGGGAACAGACTATGAGGAAAGCCATAAATCTATTTAGATTAACTGAAATTTTCACCATTTGGCTTCAAGCAGAACTAAATATTTTTTCTTGCAAGTAATCTGTTTTGACTCTATGAAAAACATTTTCATTGCAATAAAGTTATTAAAGTCTTAGCACTTACTGTTTTGTAGTTAATATAGGAACTTCTTTCTCCCTGTCTGCTAGTTTCTCGGCAATAAATTTCTTTGCACAGGTCGGCTCCTTACTCTAGTTCTCTTATTACTTCATTTAAGAGAATAATTTATTTTAAACCCCAAACCAAACACAGGATTGAAGAGTAGAGGTTAAGAAATGGAATAAAAAGAAAACAGACCTTCACCTTTCATTATGCTTGTCTTAAGTATCCGCTTTATTAACTTACTCAGTGTTTAAGTCTGGTTTATTAAAAACCATCAATGTTTAGCTTATGCTATTTTTAAAGCAGTCTGTACTGTGTAGTATTTAATAGGCTGTCCAAATCAGATGAGTTATTCCATTTTTTTTCTCAAAAGCAAACGAATTCAGAATGCTCCAAGATATCAATTTGTATAAAGCAGTTAACATTCACATAACCTTGGCCAATGTCATATCAAGTTAATTTTATAAATCAAACTCTGAAGTGTGTTTATTGCATCTAGTATGCCTACTGATTAAAGATATAATCTGGTTCCCTGTTAGAAATCGTAGCACAGATTGACGCTTACATCAGTGCTTAACCACACTCTTTATCCGTATGAAAATTTCTTTACGTTGTCAAGATCATGTAAAGAAGCACCTGTCTGTAGTAACCTGGTTTTATGCTCTGCTCCTAAAATCTCATCTGATGTACCAAGAATCACTTATAATCAACTCCATTATAACCACTCGATGCAATCAGTGGGAACTTTGTTAATGATTTAGATGTGAGCAGGGTTGGCATATAGTGAATTTCGAAGCAAAGTCCAGCAGCCACCACTGCATTTAGAATGGTACCTCCAAGTCATTGTTCCCATGATGTTCACAGGGAATGCTCCCAAAATAAGGGACGTGATTTGGGCTAGCAAGTGTTCCTAGGTCTGAAGCTGTGTAATTGGAACATCTCCACTGCATCACCATTTTTAGAAACAGGGAATTTATGAATCGTGTGCATCTCTTATTTGGTATTGCTTTCCCCTTTTTCTGTGTGTGACACAGTTTGGAAAGCTGCAGTGGGAGACGTAATGCCATTATGATCCAGACAGGAAACTCCTGGTTTCTGTGGTCCTTAGAAAAATAAGAAGACTACTTAACACATGGTAGGAGGAGCTATATATGATAAAAAGAGATCTTTCTCAGCTTTGAATATCCAGCATGTATAACCCTAAAGGCAACAGATAGCAGAGGATAAATTTCTTTGTCTAAAGAGCACCTTGTGCTGATTTAGATGCTGCAAGATGTGGCTCTCCTGCAACCTGGCCAATAATGCAGAGCAATTTAAGTCAGCACCCCTACCCATGAGATGCCCCCATACAGCAGCAGTAGCCCCAGGTGAAACCTGCATCTACAGAAGCCAGGCAGCTTCTCCGAGATGACCTCTGAGACAAGTCACTTTACCCCTCACCGCAAGGCCAAAGGGCAGTGAGTTTGGTGGCAGCCATTTGAGGAACTCCTCTCCAGCCACCACCAAGGGCCAACACTGTCTTCAGGGACAGCTGAGGGCACCTTGCAAGCGCAAGCAGGCACTATAGGCAATGCTGCCCATGCATTGTCTTTTCTTGTAACTAAGCCTTATGAAGCAGAGCTTGCTGAAAGTCGATTTCCCTTCCCTGTAAAAATACATCAGTATTTTGCAAAAACAAACAAAAAGCCCCAAACTTTGTTCCATGCCAGAAAGAAAAGTGGACATTTTAAAATTCCCAGTAGATAAAGCCATGTTTGAGCAAAACCAAACCTCTGGACCTCAGAGGCGGCCACATAGCAGAACTGTTGTTGCCTCTCAGTCAGCTCTAATTATGAACTAATTAGATGAGTTTTTGTTTCAGACATTTCTGTGAATAGCCTTGAATTACAGAGTCATAGCCAAACTTCGGAATTAAAAAAACTGCTCTTGCCTTTATGCGCAAAAAAGTTGCACATTCTTTTGTAATACCCTGGAAAGCAGGTAAATAATTCAAAATGTATAGCTCTCCAGCTTATCCCCAAATCTAATGTCTAGCACATTATAGAAATAACAGTGCAAGGAAATAAATGCAAGAGGGAGAAGTCATAAAAACAAAGCCCTATGAAGTTCCCATGTAAGGCCACCAGGAGAGTATAGAGTGTTGTTTTTCTTCTTTCTGATAAAGGAGGCTAAATTTAATTTTTCTTTTTCATTTTCTACTTTCCTCTGCTCCTTTCCTCTCAATCACCGACCTCCTCCTCCTCCTTTCTTCTCCTCCAGTTTGAAATTCCATTCCTAGACATATGTTTCTCATTGTGATCCACCTTCCATTTTTGGTCATAGAGCAAAATGTGGTTTGAAGATCCAAGAAAGTCAGAGTGTGTTGACACAAGGACGTTGGATTCTAGGTTTTGTCAACACAGAGCTGAAGAGCTTTAGGCCTTGAATCAATTTTAGCCTCCTTGACCAAGGAAACCCTGCAGAGAGTCAGACTAAGATCAACGAGAACAGATTTTCAAGTGAACAGACCATATAAGTATATCTTGCACAACAGGGGAGTGTTTTTTATTTTCTGTATGATCTACCCTTGCTCCAATATTAAATCCAAACACTACTCAATTTTGCTTGGCATGCAGCTCTTCACAGCAAACTCAAAACATTTTCTTGTAGGTGATACACAGTAATAAGAGCCTTAAGACAAACATGAATTTCAAACATCGGATGGCTTTTTTACTAGAAATTGAGATAAATAACAAACCTGAACAACTCCAGGGTCTCACAGTGATCTATTCTGAAATCAGCATGACTGGCAAATGATGGAGAGTCCCACTCCTTTTCCAGATGACTGGGGGAATTTCCTGCTAAAATTACTGTGCTCCCAGACATCTGGGCATGTTAAAGTGGGTCCACCAGCTAGAAGCTGAAAGTCCATCCCTTACCTTGTGATTCAACTAAAAACATGTGTATAAAGCTGGGGAATGGAAGAGAGTGTAAGGGAAGGAGAACTAAACTGATGTTGACATTATTTGAAATTTGCTTTAATTCATGCTCTGCCAGATAGCTGAAGATTAATCTCAAACTGTTTATTTTAATGTATTGTATTTCTGACTTCCAGCTAGCTATCAGCTGGTGTAATATAAACTTTAATTTTGGCACCACCAAGTCTTCATTGTGTTTACATTTTCACTCACACTTTCTTTGGTTTTATCATAAGCAATTTCATGATTTAATGGCACATACTTTCCTGAATAAGAACAGGTGAGGTTAATTTTTGGAGATGGGAGAAAGACTTTTTATAAACTACCTATTGTCCATGTGTAGTTGCTTGCAATGTCAGGGTCTTGAAAGACCCCTTCATTACACAGCCATTTCTGAGGGGGAGTGAAAATGAAACAGAGGATTATTTGTTTTTATATTCTAGATTAAGGATCAGTCTGATCTAATTAGATCTGAAGAGTTTTAATCATTTTTCTAGCTAGGACTCCAAACTCCACATTGACAACATCACACTTTAATTTAGCTCAAACAGAGCTATATTAACCAGGAAATATCCTGGAATATATAATCATAACAACTAGTAATGGAAACAGATATTTTGCCGAGCACTATTCTAGTGCAATCCATTCTGCAAGAAATTTATATTAATTCATTTGATCCAAATTTCTTGAACCATTTAGAACTATTGATTCTTTAAATTAGTGTACATCTCCATAGGCAGACACTGAGGGGGTGTGAATTCAGAGTAACCGCCAGCAGTAGCCCTTTGCAGATCCCAATAGCCATGGCTTGGATGTGCTCGCTGCTGTCACCTCACTGGCCAAGTAGTCCAGAGCCGCATTCCCATCTTCCCTGGCTGCAGTGCTTGAGTCTCTTCTCACTCCCTTGATCCTGCCAAAGGAAGAGCCCAAATCTAGACTAAATTTACAACTGCTGGTCTGGTTTTAGGATCTGTGGCAGGTTTCCAAGATGACATACTGGTGTGTTCAGATGCCTTCAACACGCAGCAGTGACACATCTAAGAAGAATTTTTAAAAAATTCATGTATATAAAGCTCAAGGATTCATGCTTTACGTGAGACAATAGTCTGAAGGTTCAGCCTTTTTAACCAAGGCGATAATGTTGAATCACCCTGAACAACACTCCAAATATTACAACTCACAAAACACTGTAAGACCTCACAAGTGTGGAGAAACACAAGTAGGAGGCAAAATACATCACAACTTCTAGCCAGCTTTCTTGGCTTGAGAAAATTTCCTAGCTACAGAAAGTTATTCTCCTTTTGGAGCACACTAGAGAAATTCAAACAAGAATTTGAAATACATCTTGGAAATGCGTAAAACTGTGAAAACAAAGACAAAATTTTTGCACCTATATCTACAGCTTTTATTCTCTTGGGACATGGAAAGTTCGCATATAGCATCTGTGGGAGAAAATGAAATGTGTAGGGGTAATGGAAACAGCCAATGAGAAATTATAAAGAAGAGAAATAAAAAGAAAAGAATAGGAGACAACTTCTAGACCTCACACAGCCTCTGTTAAACAATGGGAAGAAAATCTTTCAGGAATTCACTAAGACCTGAGAAGAAATAGTGGGACTGTTGGAACAAATGGCTGCTGGCTCAAGTTCCACAGAATGACCTTGACTGTGCACATTAGAGCTAGTTGTTACATCAGGCACTGAAATAGAGAACAGATCATAAAAAACTCTGAACATTTCCTCCCATAAGATTCCTTTGTTATAGGGCTCTTTTGTAGCATTTAGTAATAATTTCCTCTCTGACTAATGTTCTTGTGCAAATTATAATGCCATTATGTTCTGATGTGAGCTTTCCCCTCATTTCTTAGTTAATCCATCTTTATAGAAGTTCTTCAGCTGCCAGCCAGTACTGAAAAGTTATTAATTTCAAGTGACTTTAATAGTGCATGGGAGCTGAGGAGAAGTTTAGCAAACGCTCACAGTATTTCTTTACCAACACTTGACTGACTATTATATCTGTCCACTCATTTCTTTTTCTTTGCTGGAAATCCTTCACCTGGATCTCTGCCATGGATCGTGGCTTCTTCAGCTTTGACAAGGAAGAATAGGTAGGTTGCCAATAGGAAGCATAGAAACGATCGAGACCGAATTGGCTCTTTACTCCCTGTTTACATGGTAGGTCAATCATAGAGTTACTGTAAAACCTCTTCTTCATTCCTTTCTGCATAAAATGTTAATTTTATTACACGTAGAGCAGAGCCAAGGAAGTAAGTCAAATCAAGTGAGAAAAAGAGCTGCTCAGACTATTCCTTCCTGTGTGGTTGGCCACATCCAGCTCTCAAAGTAAAGGTGTTTCAAGACAGCACGAACTTACTGCTCAACTATTTTTTCTCCTCCGATTTTCCAGAATATTGCTCTCACATTTCCTTCCTCTATACTCTGGTACATCCACAAGTCCTGACAGACCCTCTAAGTTACAGCCTAGTTGTGCCAAAACCTTCACAAATTATTATTCTCTCTGCTTCACTAGCAGATCCTTGTGCTCAGTCTGATTTTAAAACTCAGCGAAAGGCATAATGTGATTGATGCACCAGAAAGATTGACTCTGGGAATTCATCTAACACTCACACAAAAGAGGGTGGAAAAATGTTTATAAGGCAACTTGTAAGAAACTCAGCTTGCTGGAGGTACCAAACTGCCAGTTTGTATGTTCATGGCTGGAATCATGTCTGAGATTGCACTGTTTCTTCTAAATAACTCTAATAATAATAATAACAACAACAATAATAAACTTGTTTGTTTTCAAGTACCTTGCATTCAGTACCTGGGAACCACTCAACTGATCAAGAAGAAAGATATCCCCTTGTTTTGCACAACCTTAGAAGAACCCCACCAATGGGAGCTTCTTCATCCTAAAGAAAGTTTTCTGGGGAAGGGACTGTGTCATCCTTTTGTGAGTTTCCAAACAGATTCTTCTGAGTGGCTGTGAAAATCAGCATGATTCCTCTTTTCTTCTGTTTAGCTTTGTTCAAGTTTAACACAAACAGCTTCAATTCTGTGTGGTTACTGGAACAAAATATACTGCTGAGGTCTGAAACTACTAAATCTTTTCTTTTATCTGTTCCTCATGAATATCACATGCCCAGATAAATTAGGCTGTTCATAACAGCCTGAGCTTAATATTTTTCTTGCTAAAAAGAAATTACTTGTGATAACATAGGTATAGATGCACCCCTCCACAGTGAATTTATAGGATTTTTTTCCAATGGTGTTAATTAAAAAGATTCATCAAGGTTGCAACTGAATACTGGCAGTCTTGCAAGATGTATGCATTTCTTATGATGCTCTATTTAAAAGCTTGCTCAGGATCTTCAAATCATTAAAAGATCTATTTTCTTTTTAATAAATTAATTACACCAGGGGACAGTTTTGAGTGGCTGGGAGACCAGTTAAATAATGTGATCAGCCAGGTACTGCTCATGTAGTCATCCCAGGATTAATAGTCTAAATGACAGGGGTACTAGTCCTTCACCACAGGGGCCATTACACTCAGTATCCACACAAAACAAATAAAGCAGTGCACATGAGAAAGGGTGGTTCAGGAGAAAGCAAAATGTTGCATGAGCAATATGGGAATTTAATCCAGCACTTCGTCTTAAAGAAGGGCAAAGACAAAAGCCAGAGCATTTCAGGATCTGGTAAGATGAAACTATCTCCGAGACTGTGTGCAACACCAGGAAACACAGGACTATGTCCAAATGGATCTGATGCACCCTTCTGCAGTGAAGCAACCCCACACTAAGTGCGAGCTGGACCACATACATCCCCTACTTGGATATCTGAGGAAACAGACACGGTCTTACCAGCCAGTGCAGACAGAGACTTAATTGCCATGAAGAAGCACATCTCTCACAAGATGTATTGCTGGAGACTAGTTAGGGAGTAGCAAGTCAGAGTGGGAACATGAGTCTTGTACAAGACATTTCTCTGCCTATCTCTATGGGCATCCTTCAGTGCTGCTTCTCCTGGATACCTCTTTCCTTCTTTGAGCTGGCAGGAGTAATAAGGAGGAAAGCAATGTTTTTTTGAATACCATCAGCAAAGATAATCCTGTTTAGCACCACAGGATATTACAGTGACCGTCTGTAACTACAAGTTGTGAACTGAAGCAGCAATGAGACGTCCAGATTCCTGTTGCTGTGACTCATGCACTCAAAGCACTGTACATCTGGCTGCTGCCACTGGTCATGGTAGGATGGTAAAAAGGCATGGTCTGTCTCTTTGAGGAAAACAGATGAGGAACTTGTTGGCACGGGTCAGAAACAGCAGCCAGATTGAGCAGTGGACAAGACTGCAATGGCCAAGAGATGTTTCTCACCAAAACAGAGTTCCATCATTAAGGCATAGATAAGTTAGGTGTTTAAACTATAACTAAAGCCTGATCACGTATGAGGAGAAAATAAAATGTTATGTTGAACTCAGTGTATTTTGAAAGATGCAATCTAAGCTGTATTTAGATATCTTTTTCCACAGGTCCAAATAATGCAGGAAAAAATACAGTATCTAAATGACCAGTTTTGATGAGGAGACCAGGAAGGGAGAGCGAAGAAACCAAAAAAAGAAAGCTTGAAATAAAATAAGAGCAAGCCACATAAAAACATGTATTATGGAAGATGCATATGGAATACCAATAGTTGAAAACTTGCCTCTCTATTGAATTACAGTTCAGTCTGGTATGCTAAAGATCCCTACTACAGTAGGTAAGACATTAGTGGCTAATAGAGTCCATTACCATTGTCTTGAAACCCTAAAGGAAAAATAATACTTGTATTTAACATTTTTTCAATTAAATAAGCTCATCCTTCAAGATTCTTTTTAATGCTCATCACTACAGCCAACTGACTTGTTTCTTTTTTTCTATTCTGAGCTCTTTGTGTGGAAATGGAAGTCTTCACAGCCTTATAGGAAACAACAGCCCTCAATCAGCAGTCACACCACAGCTAAGCAATAGCTTGACACACTGATCTATTCTTTCCTCACTGCAAACAGTGGTAAGGACGGACCAACTCGCAGTATCTTGCTGTTTCTCTTTTTGTGTAAGTAAAAAGCCTGCCATCTAACCAACTCTCCGCTGGTAATCTGACAGTGTAATAGATGTCTTTCTAGCTGGAGAACTATAGTCTCTAGCAGTGAACGCATCAAAGTGTAAATCTGGCTACTCTGAAATCATAGCCAAACAAAGTCTGTTTATGGCATCTTCCATGTTACATAAGAGAATTCAAGCAAATGTCTGATATATTTGAAAGTAAAGGGTTTCTGATCATTTCACTTTAACTCACTAGACTCTGATTTCACAGTATATAGCCAACAGGAACGGAGAAAACAAATGGAGTGTCTTTCAGAAGGAGATGGATGCTATTAGTAAGGTTCCAAAGACAAAACAGGAGGAGGAAGCTGAAAGGATAAGTCAAATTGTGAGGCTTTGTGCAGGAATGCCTAACTATGGTAATGAAAGCACATGCAAGTATTGTTCTGTTAATTCATTAATATTGCTGTTTAACTCAGTATATTTTGTTCAGAGTCACGCGATTGATAAAGTGCTCCACAATTACGGTTCATCCAGCAGATTTTAAGAATCTTGGGAGGGTGCTGAATTTCAATTAGACAGGATTTTAGCTTTTTTCCTTAGCTTTACTCCTCAGTCCCCCCTTTTGATAAAAACCAGGAATGTGGTCAAGTCAAAGAAGCAATCTCTTTGATCAATATCTATGGAATACCTTGGGCTTCGAAGTTATTTGTTTACGCTGAGATTTTGCTTTGGAATCTGAAACCCCCAAACATATAAGCACTGCGTAGGTTTAAGTCCCTGAGTATTCTGATCAGGTTCATTTGAAATGTCTAACAGCAATATTAAGAAATAAACCATTTGTTATGTTATGGCTATGCAGATATCTGGTGGAGAAGAAGAATATACATGTGCAGTTTTATTGTTCCCTTTAGGGCCATTTCAAAAGCAACTAACATTTGTCTAGGAAAACCAACTACCAGCCTATTAATATCTACTGAACAGATACTTTTTTACTGCAGACAAAAGAATCCCTTTTTTGAATTCAAGAGTGAAAAACCCAAACTGCAAGCATATTAAATGAAATCGTTTAAACTGCATCTATACTCTTTTTCTTTGATGTTTCTAAAAGAAGAGCTAATTTTGCTTGCATAAATTAGTAGGGCATTCATTAGCCTTTCCTAAAAAGTTTTTTTTAAAGTGTTAAACCTGCATAAAATAACAATTAAGTTACCATGTATCCACAGATTTAGTACTTTCCTGAAGAAAAATATATTTACCATAGTAAACTCTAATTCCTTTCATAGAAAAACTAGTAACAACAAGAAGAAAGGTTAATGCAAAGATTTTAATAGCAGCGGTATAGTTGGAACAGGTCTAAGGGCATAAGAGAGGAATAATTAGAAGATGCAATATCTTTTTAGTGGACTGACTGACATAGCCGTAAAACACTGAAAAATCTTGGACAAAGAACACATAGCTCAGAAGAAAAAGAAAATCCAGAAATGCAATAAATCAAACATAGATGTCCTCACACCTCATAGAGGACCTCTTTGGATAGAACTCCGTCGAGGCTTCCAATACCATAAGGTTTCACCCCAGCCAGGGTTCAGACACTGCACAGAAAGGTGTGCCAGCAAGGATTGAATTAAATACAGCTGTACCTAGGTATGTTGACCATTTTAAAAGAAACATATTAGCCTGTTAGAAGTGGTTATACTTCATCGAAGCCAGAACAACGAATGCCAGAGAACAAACCAAGAGAGATGTCACTCAATGTGATTTGTTCTTCTGGAATTTTATTTATGACTGCTGTACTTAAAACCACACTGGCCAAAACCAGACTGAAATTTAAATATGGATTAACCCTGGCTAAAGTTTATCCTGAAGAGTATGACTTGGTATTTGTATCTGAGGCATAAGTAAACAGTTGTCTCCCTCAGTCCTAACCCTGCACTTGAGCTATGTGGAGGAAACTGAAGTCTACACATCTACTTAAGGAAGCAAAAGCAATTGCAATGATTTATAGTCAGACAGTCCCATTCACTTGCAATGAAATGTAGGTGCTTATTGCTGAGATAAAATTTAAAAACTGAAACTAAAGTAAGAAGCTTTATGGTCATATTCAACAGCTCAAGCACTTTGTACATTAAATCAAGACAGCATGCCAAAGAAGAGCGGCCAAAACCAGGATTCATTTTGGAAAAAAATGTGATAAGGGATCACTAGATCATCAATTCTGTCTAACATTATAAAAAAGTGTATCTTTGAGTTCACCTGGCCTTTCCTTCCTACACGTGCCTTCAGCAGGAGCTACCTCACAGCCCTCAGGAGCTTTCCACTCATCTTAAACCTAAACACTCCCACCATCAAAATGGATGTTTGTAAAGATACAAACAACAACTTGTAGCTCAGTTACACTTTCAAAACAACTTGTTAATTTCACTTTCACTACATATATACATTTCTATATATACATAGGCACAAACCCCCCTTTCCTGCTGCACGAAACACCAGCTTTATACAGGTGCAGATGAACGGTATCTGTGCATTTAATTCTGACAAAGGTGACAGAATAAACAAAAGAAGAACAAACTGAACGCTCCTTCTAAAAAGCCAAATGAAAGAAATGCTTCTGAATATTAGAATTCTTTTAACCCCAATTTGTTTGAAAAGCTGTACACAAGCATCATAGTGTTATCTCCAAACAAACTGAGTTGGAATGTTGCCCTGAAGCATCTTTTTTTCAAGGTGCAAAACCAGAAATTACTGAATGTGATTGAATGTGTAACCTGGTCACCATGAAGAAAATGGAAGCCTAAAACTGGACTAGGAACTATACAGCCGGGGAATTCACCAACCACCTGGGTCCATATAAGAAGGGAGATTCCAGAAAGGTTTATTGTTAAAATACAGGCTAGCTTTGACAACAGTGTAAAGAGTTATCTTAAAAATACATTTCTACATTTCTTGTTGAATCTGTGAAACCTGTGTTGAATAGAAGCAGTGCCCAAGAATATGTCTCTCCTTTAGGGGTGCCAGGTGCTAAAGATAGATTTTGTGGGTATTAAGATCAAGGCAGTATTTCAGACCACTTAACACACCAGGAGTATTGGGAAATGGTAGAGTATTAAGTCTCTGAAATTTTAGGTTAATAATTTTCAGGTTAAAAAAAGACAGAGGGAATAGGGAAAGACTCTATTTTGAAAGAGGGAGTGAAGATGACATTTCCCTCTGAGAATGTTCGAGCACCTTATCTGACTGAAGCATTTGGATTCACATTCTGTTGGGTTGTTGTGGTCACTCCGTGGAAGAAAAATTAGTTCTGTAACTTGTCAGATCTTCACAAGTTTCAAAGTTTTCATCCAAAATAAAAGTATTACAATAAGAAACTTTGTTCTTCGCACTCTCCTGACATAGTTTTAAGTAGATCACAACTCTACTTATTTAAGTATAACCTGCTAAGTCAGAGGAGATAAAACAGAGGATAAACAGATAACTTCTCTATTTTGTACAAAAAGGTGGTTTTATATCTTATTTGTAATATGCATTAATATATTTTCTGTAGGATGACATATTGAACACTAACAACAGAAATCAAGAAATATCCCTGATTCCTCAGGAAATCTCAGATCCTAAACTTCAACTCCTGGCCTTCTGTCCATGAAGTTTTAACCCCTTCAGATTTTTGTTTAAAACTAAGAAAAACGTTATAATCTGTGTTAAAATTTTCACTTTAGCTGATGCAAAGGCAAGAATGTGTTAGATCTGAGTATCCTGTCAAAATGGCCACTGTGATGAAGGAGGTTTTACCAGAGACATGATGTGACTGGCAGAGGAATTCTGACTCTGTGAAAAGCAAAGGCAGGCAGGGAGGGGGACAATTCTCATACCCTAGTTCATTGCTCTAATAGCAGAGACCCAAATTTAGTTATGCAAGTATTATTGTCAGAAAGAGGAATAAGATTCCCTCCCTTCCAATGTACATATATAACACCACTAATACTAAGCAAAAAAAATCCCTGGTACCCTACAAAATTACTTCCTCTAGTTGCTGGAGTTTAATGCACAAACATCCATTTGCAGCAACAACTACACAATTAGTGTTACAGACTTAAGGTAGCTGAATGGTCCATTCTGTCAGATAACTACAGCTGGAGTAACTTTAGGGTTTATTGTTCATGACTATGCAAAATTGGACTGAGCAGCCCATAAATCTTCCTTTCTAAATTCCTAGGTTACAAAAGAGAAGGTTTAACTGTTACCTTCCTCTTTTCTACTGAATATGCTGTAAAATACTTAAAAATGAATTATAGTGTAAATTCTTAAACTGAAGTTTTTATGTAAACAACTCATGCAATTTATAGCATTCTTGTTTGTGTAACATTCTAACTTATTGGCATTAGTCCTATGAATATACTCTTTTGGAAATTAGGCAGTAAGGTTATAAAACATTGCTTTCCCAATGCACCATTTTAAGAAAAAAAAAACCAAAAACTAAAACCGCCACAACAACAAAACTCTTGAAAGACTTGTTTGGTAAAATATTTTAAATTTAAAGATCACAGTGAATATGTACTTCATGAGGTAAGGAACCCCTAGCTTCATAACAGAGCAACAAGCTTTGCAATTGTATAGATATCCAGTAAAGCCTACAAGGCTTTGGGACAGGTATGAATATTACCTATATTGCAGAGATCTTGGGACTGCTGACAAGCTCATACTGACAACAAGAGTAGACATGGCCTGAATAAATATCATCCAAGAGGAAAAACATGGGCATTATTGAAAGAGGCTGGACAAAACTATGAGAATTCTCCATTCTTCATTTACTCCCTCCCATATCAAAACTCCACTGGAGATAGAAGGTGTTTTTCTCCTCACAGGACATACATTTCATCATGACACTGAAGAACCCTATAAAACAATTAAACTATATATGCAATTCTGTACATCCTTACTAGTAACACATAATTTAAGCAAATTAGGCAGCAATTTGAGCAACACTAGAAATCATATGCAGAACAGGGTCTTCTTAAACCCCTTTGGCTTCAGTGACACTTAACCATATGTATAAGGCTAGAAGGGATCAGAATTTAATTGAAAGTGCAGCAGACATCGAGCCAGCATTTTCAAAGCATTCAGGCCCTAATCTTCTTTCAATCACCTTTTTCCCCCTTCAAAACCAATCCTTATGTCTCAAATTTCCCAAATACTGACATTGCATTTTCCATATCTGATAGGTTATTATGCTTTCTTCATGCTATTGCTTACCTGAAATTCATAAAGGAGAGCTGCTGAACAGGATGCTACATGAAAGAGAATGACAGAATCATGTAATAGAGGAGATACTCCAGGCAGGCATAGGACACAGAGTGTGTTTTAGATTTTTAGGGGTCCCCAGAACAGTGATCTGCATTTGCATCCCAGCTTTCATGCTACAAACAACCAACAAGCAAATCTGAAGTAAGACTTAGAAAAACGAAGCAGGTTCTGCTTTACAGAATAGCAACCCCAACCATGGGGGGAAAACATTTCCGCTTGTACACCACAGCAGGAACCATCTTCTCTGGGATTAGGTTTGGAGGAGGAGCATCTTTGGTTTTAATCACAACCTAGCCTAGCCTTCCACAGGTTGTCTAGGACAACATCCATTTGCATTCAAAGATGATGGTACTGGCCCTCAAACACTTTCTTGAACTTCTCCAGTTTCTATAGATCAGTGATTTATTGCATCAATATCAGCTAGCATTTCATATTGGTTTGACACAGAGTGTTGAAACATTACCTTCTGAGTAGGCAGGCCCTGTGAAAAAGGTTGTCTCTGTCTTTCTTGCAGGCCCCCTTTAAGAACTAAAGGCCTGAATGACCTCTCCCTGGAGCTTTCTCTTCTCCAGGCTGAACAACCCCGATGCTCTCAGCCTTTCTTCACAGCAGAGGTGTTCTAGCTCTCTGATCATTTTTGTGGCCCTTCTCTGATCCACAACAACAGATCCATGTCTTTCTCGTGCTGAGGAATCCAGAGCTGGACATAGTATGAAACTTAAGACTCTTTCATATTTTTACATGGGTAGGAGGCACACACGTCGCTTGCCTTGGGGACCCTCCTGCTCCTGAGCAAGCTGCTCTGCCAGATCAGCCACTGCCTCCCAGGGAAGAAGAGCTGTCCCACTGTAAAGGACTGGTTTTCAACCCCCTTCCCCAGCAGCCTGGTGGATTAGGAGCGGGAAGGAGCAGACAAACAGCAGCACACCGGGCACTGCAGACCTTGCTCTGCCCAGCAGACACGTTACAGAAGTTTGCTCAAAGGCTCCTGCCTGAAAAAAAGATCCATGAACTAGGTTTTTCCCTCTTTCAAAGTCAGCTGTTCTTGTTGAATCTAGACTATGCAGCCTTGTGCTTTCTTTGTGAGTTTTCTGACATGATGAGGCAATGTGGTGCCTTTTCTGTTCACCTTTCAGACTTTAACGTCTGAATAAGCAAATTAAAGATGTCTTCATTCTTCCCAGACATCAGACAAAATGATATCACCACTAGCCCATGTATAAACAGATTGCTTAAATCTTTTCAGAAACTAATCAGCATCAGTAAGCGTTTAGTTTCCTTCCTCTAAGGAAGTTCTCTCTCTTAAACTGGCAACACTATTTGCAGCAGGAAAGGCAGCCAAACAGTTTCTCGGGCTTAGTTTTTTACTACTTTGTCTACCCAAAGAGCATTTGGATGGTTTAACTCCCTCCCAGCTTGGGAGTAACAGTGCTGGCAACTACAACAGTCCTTAACAGCAGATTAGATACAGCCAGTACTACTGCTACAACAGTAGTCAAAGCAAGCCTTGCACATTCCTGCCTCCACAACCTTAATCCTCAGACATGCTCCAAGGTGATGACTTTGAAGCGATTGTCTGATGCATCTAACTCACTCCATGAGATTGGCAGAAAAACAAAAGAAACTGCCCATGGTTCAGGCTGGGCTGGGATCAAACAGGAGTAGTTCAGCTGCTGAAATCTGTTCCTACAGGGGGAATTAGATAGGTATGGCCCCCATATACAGCTCTGAAGGACAGATAAACTTCCAGAGAATTGAAATGCTTCATTCTAATCCAGGCAGGTCACTAGATTTAGTCTAAAGATATAAAATGAGAGGAACTGCAATATGCAGAGTCAGGCACACAATCTGCATGATTTTAAAAATCTGAGTTGAATTTGAAGAAGTAGGTTATCTGGTATTTACAGTTGTCAGAATGGAACACAGGGCAAAGTATAAGTTCATAAACTACTATCCTAATGATTTATTCAAGTACAGTCTGCTATCAACTCTTTTGTTTGCACTGATGGGCACACCCACCTTAGTAACCAAGATTAAAACCAGGCTTATCTTAAATCAAGCACCATGCAAGCCTACAGAGTTATGCTCCCTTTAAAACAGCCCCTTCTCCAAATTACAGAGGTAAAAATCCCTTTTCTATTATTCTGTTACAAGAAGCAAAAAGGAATTCTGAAAGAGAGGAAAGAAACGAGAGGAAAAATATGCTGGAGTTCAAGAAAATGAAGGTATTATAGTAGTAGTAGTAATAATAATTGCTTCATTCCTTACAAAAGCATGAGCATCCCCTTCCAAGGTCCTCCTGGCTCAGCTTTGTAATTTCCCTGGAGGTGTGGCTTTCTCACAGTGCTTAGAAGAGCCCCTGCTCTTCATCAACATCTCCCATGCTGATAGGCTGCAGGTGGCTCCTCTCCCTGCAACAGACAATTGTTGCAAAGGGAGTTACCCCTTATTTTTAACCCTGCCTCTGCCAGAGCCTGCTTGTGAAGGAAGTTGGCCCACCACTTCCTTAGATAGGCCGTGCATACCCGGACGGCACTAAAAGCAAAGACAGAAACTGGAAGCAAGCTACCACTCAGTGTTAATGCTGCTCTCCTTAGCAGCAAGGCCTCAAAATGACAAAACTGTCTTCAATTGCTTGTACTATCTACCTTGATCTGTTATCTCTTTTTTAGGTGTTTTGAAAAAGTCCTGCACGAGAAGTGAGGTACCACATTGCTGCCACTCTCAGAACTCTGTTTTCAAAGACCTCTTAGCTGGTGCTTGCACAACTCTATTCCTTTGGCAGATCAGTATCTCCTCATGATATGCAGACCTTGCAAAGCTTTATGAGTGGTGATCAGCTAACCAGCTCAGGCTACATCTCCCTTGGGACCCTCAGAATCCCCTAGCACCAAGATATGCCTGTGCAGGGTGTCCGGAGAGCCCCCATGCTCTACCTTCCTCCAGGCAAGACCAGCCCTGCTCTGCCTGAGCTCCAAACTGGCTCCATGTGGCCAGTTCAAACATTAAGAGCCAGATGTGAGCGCAGTGCTTGGGACAACATGTCCCCTTCTCTGACATCAACTCAGGCACACCATGGTACTGGCACAACAGAACACCATCTGGGCAGGAGGTGGCAGGGGTCCAGCTAGCTGGAAGTGTCAGCAGCAGGATTCATGTCTGTCTACACCTAACTGCATAGACCAGTTTTAAACTTGGCTACACCACATACCAACACTTGAGCATCCTGACATCTGCTCAGGACTTGAAATCATTTATTCATTAACTTGCAAAGCTGTTTGCATCCTGTTACAATTCATGGGCTTGGGCTGGCTCTTAGAGAGGAGACTAAAGCCGAGGTGCGTATTTTTCCTTTCAGAAAAATAAGGTAGCTGTGCCCACTTTCCCTTTTCCCCATTAGCCAAGAAACTCCCATCTAGCATACAAAACAGCTAGATAAATTTCTTCTTTCCTAGTGCTCCTGATTTTAATAGCATGGGGCTGAAAGGCCCCACCTAGTCCTTCAAATCTGGTCCTTCACAGTCAGCAGCAACGGTGCAATTGATGACAGATTTTCAGGAGTCATGCTGAATGTGTACATCACTGGCCACCATAAAATGTGTGTCACAATGCTCTTCCTAAAGCCCTCTGAGCTTAGCACCAAGAGTTTATCTGACAGCAGTGCTTTCACACTGAGCCACTGGAATTTGAGATAGAAAAAGGCCCTTCCACTTCACTTTGAATTAACTATGCAACCAGAGGATGGAGTGCAGCTCTATAGAGCAGGTGGCACATCTGGAGGCAGGTCTAGGCTTTGACTCCTTACTCCATTGATTATTTTTTTTTTTTAGTATTCAAAATCATGGGACCAAGCCTTGTATTCACCAAGTCCCTTCTGGGAAATTGTTCTTGCTACTGAGCAGCTTGTCCACTCATCTTATTGCTCCAATTCAACGACAGTGCAATTAGTCTGGGTAAAAAGTAATAAAAATTAAATTAAAGTGCCATTATCAACCTGGTGAGGTGGATGGGTGAGAGGCTCAGTCTGAGGAGATAGGGAGAGGTGAGCTGAAACAGCAATTCCTGGCTGGCCGTAAGAGAAAATCAACTTGTCTTATTAGGACACACTAGTCATGCTTGTAAGTGTGATTTCAGGTATATTGGGAATTAAGGACTCGAGCCCTGGCTAAATACAAATCCCTGCAATTTACAGTCCCTGCAAGTCAAATGAAACTTGCAAAACTGTGCTCAGGGTGGGTTAAAAGTCCATAGTTTTTAATAAAAGGAGATGTTTGCCTTTACAGAACTGGACTCCTGGTAACTATATTTCCCTGCTGCTTTGGTATGTGTTTATAAGCCTGAAGCTATTGGAAGGCTCATGCAGTTCACAGCAAAGTCCCCATCACTTGTTTCCACCCAGCTGTTACCTTTGCTGTGCTGATACAAGTGCTCTAGGGCTAGTGGATGATGAACCTGGGAGGAGGAGACCCATTCCTGATAATCTGTATTGTCCTGAGGGTTCTGCTTCAGGCTGTAGCACTACTTGTACCCAGAGCTGTTGAAAGTGAAGGTGTATCTGAATTTGAGCGCATGTTATAGAGTCATAGCCTCATAGAATGGTTTGGGTTGGAAGGGACCTTAAAAATCATCTAGTTCCAACCCTCTGCCATGGGCAGGCACACCTTCCAGTACATCAGGTTGTTCAAAGCCACGCCGAACCTGGCCTTGAACACATTCAGTGATGGAGCACCCACAACTTCCACAGGGCAATCTGTTCCAGTGTCTCACCACTCTCATAGTGAAGAACTTCTTCCTTACCTCTAATCTAAATCTACCCTCTTCCAGTCTGAACCCATGACCCCTGATCCTTCACTGTAGATGCTTTTGACTGCATGCTCTTGTTGTGGTGAGGGTTGGCTGGGTTGAGGCTGTCCTCCCTCTGCCAAAGGTGTCAAAGGGCTTTAAAACCCTCCATTTTAAAACCTGGTGAGGGGCTGGTGCTGTTCTGCCTGACTCGCATCTCTCTCCAGTCAGCAAAGCAGGAATGGGAGATGGCTGAGAATAGAGTTCATGTGCAGACTGCGGTTTTAGGAGAGAAGAAAATAGACAATAAAAGAAAATCTTTATTAATTCTCTTTGGAGTTGCCAAAACCTATCTATGTAAATTATTCCAGTTAAGGAAAGTTAAAGGTTTCATTTCACAGTAGTGATTTTTTTTTTTTTTTTTAACAGCTCAGCTGCCTAAATTATTAAAAGATACCCCCTCCAAAAAAGAACATAAGGAAATAATTCCTCTGCCTAACATTACAGCAGTGTTTTTCAATTCCTAATATAAAACCCCAATGCCTTAGGAATTGCAGTGAATGGGACAGGACTCTGGGAACTTTTATTAGCACTGAGTCCTGATGTAGGCTCTCCCACTCTTATCCCAGTCAGGAGAGTGGGGGAAACATCTTAAACAAAATCACAGAAATTTCCATACTGATTCAGACTAGTAATGCCCTTTATCCTTTCTCTTGGATAATAGCCAGAGGTCCCAAAAACAGAAAACGTCCCCAGAGAAAACATTGTGAATTAACAATTGGCTTATGCCACAAAGCATGGAGATTTCTATTCTTTTTCTTTTTAATCCTATACTACATTTTAATCCTGCATAATGCAGATGTGATTTTACATAAATGCCTAAGCTTTCTTAGTTCCTGTCAGATCCTTTACATCATTAATAGTTACTGAGAATAAGTTTCACGTAGTTGTTATAACCTGCCAATAATGCATGGTTTTTAAGTTCTTTTAAGCACTGACATTGTGGTCTTTAGATGATTCTGTTTAATAAGCCAAGAAAAATAGAAATAGCAGCAAACAGCTATTTAAAAACAGAAAAGCAGCATTGATACACAAATTTGGGAAACAAAGGGAAGGGATTTAGAGTTTTATGCTGCAATTTACAAAGTCATAAACCTCGGAGGTTATAGAAATGGGGGAAGGTTGGGAATAGAGGGAGGGAATAGAGGAAGAGCATAGAGGAGGGAATAGAAATATTAGTATTGTCCTTTTAACAGTAAAATAGCTCTGCCTTTACCTGCTCCTCTGGTGGGTGGCTACTGACTGACTTGGCTGTCTTCTTTCACTGTGTTGTTTTAAGTGGACAGAGCCAGAGCTAGAGCAAATTACCTGCATTTACTTTTCACCTCTCAAATCCTGAAGAGAAAAAGTAGGAATTTAGGCGGGTTCTTTCTCAACATTCATAAGGGACTACAACACTCCTATCTCTGTTGCTGAATAGATATCCCTGGCTGGAGAGAATTCCTTTCTGCTATTCTTGAACAGTGGCTGAAGCCTGGCACATGAGTATTTTATCAAAGTATTTCAAGGCCTACTTTCTCTTAGACTTTTGGGGGATTGTTACTGAAAAATCCTTTGCCAGGTTAAACATTTGTGTTTGGTTTTGTGAGGCCAGAGACCCAATTTGCTAATGTTTTATACTAATCCAACTACCATAACAAAATGGAGATTAGATTGGGATACTCTCACAGAAGTATCACAAAAATTTGCTGTTTTCTATCTTCTTCTGTTATCACTGAGGATAATTTTCCCATGCAAATGAAAGCTACCAAAAAAAAAAAAAGAAAAAAACCCTTGAGTTTGCTGTGCTTAAATAATTCTTATAGAAAGACCAGTGCTACCCGTGCAGCATCTATCAGAGAGCTCCAACTTGCCTGGCAACAGTCATTGGTCTCTGTCTACTGGGAACTTAATTCCAGATGAGAACTTTTCTTTATCCAAAGCTTAGAAGTTGAGTTAAATCATTACATCTGTACTTTATATTACCTATTACATACGACACAAAATATTTGCCTGATTTTAATTAGACCAATGTTATTTGACCATTAGGGGGGAAAGAGAATTAGATCAGAGAACCAGAAAGAACAAGTAACTTTAAAGCAATATCAGAGTGTATCTGTGCTGTTACCAAAGTGTCTGTCAGCATGGTAGTGTGGAGGTCCATATTTAATGTCTTCCAGCAATTTTCACATTAAATTTGCTCACCATAAGGAAATAACAGTGTTAATAAAACAAACTGTTTTCAAAGTGGAGCTGGAAATAGTAAAAAAAGGGTAAGACTCTCTCAGCCTTGTCATAGCTTATCTCATATCTCAAAGAGGTCCCATATAGTTATACACACATGTAGCATAAGCTGGTCTGTAGTCATAAGCCATTTCTGGCTTTGCTGAAATCAATAGTTCTGGCTAAAGTCACAGAGGGAAAGACTTTGCCACACAGTTTTTCTAATCACCAGGTGCTCAAAACATCCAGCAGCAACTCAGTTCCTAGAGTCAGGCATTGAATAACAAAATTTAGTTAATATACTTTTATATTATGATGAATATATTTTTATATTATGAATTAGTTACCTATTGAATACCTCCCATGAGGAAAATAGCTTTCTTTTCATTTGTGTTGCTTCCAGTGCTTTGTCTCCCAGTGCAGAAGGACATAGCTCATCTGAGTTTACTTAGCAGTAAGTAATCTTCAGTGTGATCTCAGCCCATTTTGAAGTTGACAAGCCCAGAGACTTTCATCCAACAACTGTCAAACCGACTTTAAATTACCAGAAAAATATGTTCCCAGATATACCTATGTACCTCAGTGACCCTTACTACGTTTGACATAGGATGCATTTTTGTTTTCTCCTACAGGTTACAGTTGTTTTTTTCTGTTTAGGATTGGTGACCCATAATTAAGTGCTAAACAATAAAGGATTGTTTTAGTTAGGGTTGGGATTTACAGAAAATTGTTTTACACTGATCTGTGGAAAACCTCAGACCAAGCTGATGAGCTGCCTTGGAAGCAAGAAAGGCAATTAGCACTATACACATCGCATAAGCATTAGAAGCATTTGGACTGTTGACAGTATTTGTCTCCTCTTCTCTGCTTTCTCCTTCTTTGCCTGCTTGTTTTAAAGCTCCTTCTGTAGCAGGTCAAAGCGTTGGTAGATGAATGGATGTTAATGTGCTGGGCCATGCTTTGAAAAGCCCTGAAATCCTCACTCTGGATTTTTCCCCCCTCAGAAAAGTGCCCAGCTGAAAGTGTATTTGACGCTATTAGTAGGAATTCCATTCAGCCTTCCTAGCAAATTGCTTCTCTAGCAAACCCAGGTGCAGGGATGGCACTGCAAAGTTAAGGCTTGATCTATGGCCACACCTTGTAAGTGTGGCCCTCACCAAATGTTTCACTGCCTTCAGACTAAATACAACCTTCCCTCCCTCCCTTCCCAAATTAGTCAGTAAGGATTCTCAGTCTGACCTGAAATTAAGCATCAGTTTTAGGATCATCATCAACCTCATGCTCATCAGCTCACTAAAAAGCTTAAGCCTGAGCAGGTTGCTGCCCAAGCCTGAAAAGGAAGCAGTATTGAAGACAGTAGTGTCCCAGTCCATCTATAACACCCCAAAACCAGAGCCCCTCCACCAGGAATAACCAGCCCAAACCCTAGTTCTGATTTCCGGCTTTCTTCATTCTTATTAGGCTATAATGTCATTATATTACATTTCACATCTCTATTTTGATTGACAAACACAAACCTAGAAAGAGAATCAGAATGAAGTGAAACAGGGGATGCGCTCGAGGGTCAGGACACATACGGTGAACATCTGTACTGCAAACACCAAGGCAGGCTGTGAATGAGCTCATGCAGCTGGGGCTGGCGGAAGACAGCTTTAAGGCTACCCAAAATGTCACTGCAAACAAACCCTCTATTTTCCCAGCTGAATCGCAGCCATGTGTTTCGAGATCATGGTAGAAATACAGTGGGATACCCCAAAATGAGCAGCTATGGTTCAGGCCATGAAATCACTGCAGCATGTCTTAATTCCCCCTCCACTGCCTTTACCAAGCCCTAACTGCAGAAACATCACCACTGCACTTGGACGTATTGCAGCGTACAGTGGGTAAACCTTGTGGTAATTTATCAAAAGTTTAGGTGTTACCTTTGTTTACAAAAATGGGTAAGTGCTTGAAAGATGGGAAACTCTTTCTAGTCTTATCTGAATCATCGTGAACTTCCTGAAAAGGTAAGTCTGGGAGCATTGCTTTCAAGAAGGATTTCTGGTGCTTTTAAGACCTTATTCTGCTTAAAAAGGCCCGACAGGTTTGGGCATTGATGAAACACAGCTTTTCTCACTGAATTTCAGTATTGTCGTCTTGCTGGAACCTTAAATCCCTGCAAACAATCAAGAAGCAACCCTATGCCTGTACAGAATATATATATACAGACAGGTAAATGTACACCTATTTGTTTTTATAATGTGTTCACTTATTTAGCAAGAGGAAATTTTCAAAGTAAAAGAATATCATTTGGTATTTGAAATTTTCAAAGTAAAAGAATACCATTTGCTATTCTGCTTTTTAAAAATATTTCTTGTTTCTTTGAGAGTGTCTTATTTCTTCTGATGATATTGAATGAGCGCAGAAGCAGAACAGCCCAAACTTTACCTATACCATACTAAAGGCTTTTGAATTATGTTAATGATGCCACTATGGAGTCATCATTTTGGTTTCACTCTTAAGTTTAATTTGCAAATCAGATTCTGCTCCTGGTTACCTTGGTGCAGCACAGCTCGAGCTACTTAAAACTACAGAAGCTCAGACGTAAACCTGAGCAAAGCCCACATTATGAAAATCTGGCTGTCAGCAGAGAGCAGATAGATTTTGCTGCTGCTACAGAGCATGCTGAGTGTGCTTGGCTTGCTGTAACACACCGACTCTCTCAGGTTTCAGTTCTTCTGCCTCCTCCAGACTTCACTGGTTTCCTATCCAATTAAAATGCAATCCGTGTAACCAAAGGTTTTGGTGTTGTTTTTTTTTTTTTTTTAAAACTGCAGTAATGTTAGATTATGTTCAACTAGTACTAACTGAAAGAAGTCCATGAATCTCTGCAGTGTAAATAGTATTGAAAGAAAAGCTGTAGCAAGAAACTAAGCCTCTGTCACTTTAAATGTTATTAATTACAAAAACAAGCTTGGCTGCTGAGTGAACATTTCAGTTCGAGCAATAAGGCAGCACAGTTTTTCTGTAGCAGATACACTATAACACAGTATAAATAATCATGGCAATGCTGGCCTTCAACACCACCATAAACTATTTATCAGCAAACTGTATTTAACTGAAGGAGCATTTCTTCTCGTGGAGAGGTCACCTCTCAAAGCAGAGATTAATTCTGCTAATGGATTTTCCTTACATCTGTGAAAAAGGCACTACATGCTCAATGGCAACACCCAGCTCACTAGTGAAGTTTCACATGATGCGGGGCTGGTGACAAAACGATGTTGTGCTTTGTTTTTCTTCTGCTGGTAGGGTACTGGGGAGCTGGGTGCTGGTGTCCTGGCAGGCCAGCACAGTACAGAGTTATCCAGGCTACCTCTGCAGGCCCATCACACAACTGTGAACACAAAGGCTTTCAATACATTTTGCATCTGATTCTGATCTCGGTTATCTCAGTAAAAATCAGACGTAACTCCCGTGAAGCCAATGGAGTTCCGCTAATTCAGAGCTAATGAGAACAGAGACTCAGGCTGAGTTCTCCCCCTCCCTCATTTTCTGCCAATTGCTGCCTTCTAGTAAGGCATATTTTTCCTTATGAGGCTACAAACCCAAGGCGGGTCTCACAAACCAGCATTGCTGCTCTTTGTCTCTTCTTTGCTGAGAGGACCAGTGTGGCTTTGCAGCCCCAGCCTCATTGCCCCTGCCCACCACACCCAGCTGCTCAGCTTGGGGACATGTAGCAATCAGTGCCATCAGCTGGAGAAAATAGAATGGTTTAAGTTGGAACAGACCTTTAAGATCATCGAGTCCAGCTGCTAACCTAGCACTGCCAAGTCCACCACTAAACCATGCCCCTAAGCATCACATCACCCAGCAGTCAATGCCACCTCAGGCCATTCACATAACCTCAGAAGAAAACCTGAAAATACCTTTTCCAAAGCACTGGTGGCTGGATAGGTGGTATATTGTTCCTTTCCCTCAGTGCCAATGCCAGCTTGTCTCTCTAAAAAGGATTTCTTCACCTTTGTTTGTGCTTCAAGAAATGCAAGAGACTTTGACTTGGTACTCTGAAAAGCCCAGAATCTGGTTGTAATTAGTCAAGAAGGAAAACAAAAGCCACAAGGCAAGAGTGGTGGGAAGGTAGAGGAAAAGCTTTCAGCTGGGTGATGTGGCATCTACCCAGAACCAAATTGGTGTTTTGCATCACCTTTCTGAGGACTGACAGGCCATACGGAAATTGTCTTGAAGCTAGATGAGGCAGCTAATTTATGCAGTCTCAGAGGTGGCCTGGCTATAATTTAGTACTGGGAATTGGAAAGCAATTGTCCTCAAGTTTCTGTTCCCATCCCTGCCATCACCTCAGACTGTTATCAAGTCTGATGGTGAATTTGGGATAAGGCTTTAGCTTGATTAGATCCCTCCCTCCTGAAATATGCAACCAAATATTCTGTGGCCTGGAGTGATACCAACAGATGCCACATGGGTAAAAAAAAATGAGGGGGCAGGCGAGGAAAAAGTCACAAAACAGAAGGGAAAGAAAGGGGCCATATGAACAAACTCACTGCAGTTTGCTGGTTCTTGACAAATGAAAATAGCTTCAGCAAGTACAGTTTTGGATGGTTCATTACTGTTTTCTCTCACCAGCATTTTGTGGAATGATGCTAGTGGAGTTTTATTGGTCAGACTGTCAATATATACAATGATAATACAATAATAAACATAGAGAGTCATGACTCCAGAGCCAGGCTGTTGAAAGAGCAAAGCTTTGGAAACACAATGGTTTACTGTGGGCAGTCCTGCCCCCTCCCCTTGCCTCAATCCCAGCAAGATTATTTATTTTTTCAGGGTCTTTTTATCATTAAGTACTAAAAACAACCCTTCCCCTCCCAAAAAAAGAACCACCCAGCAACACAAAGAAGAGTGCTCTTGTAAAGACGATGTGCAGATAGCAAGAATAATATTGCTATTTTTTGCTATTACAAGGTCAAATGTTTGCTCCCAGCTAATCCATAATAAGTCTGTCTTTATTTCAATTAACTCATTCACAATATAAATGCCAGCAGACTCTTCCAACAACAATTACAGAAACAGGCCATTTTGACAACATTCTGCCATGCTTCCCGCTATTATAAAAGCAAGCAGAAAGTAATTGGGTCTTGATAACACCATAGTTTGGAATCACTAGTTGCTGACTTAGCTTTTTGATTATATAAAAATTTTGCGCAAGGAGCCGTATAACTGGTAAGACACAGAGAGGCCCTGCTCTATGTCATGATATATAGGGGCCACATGGGCAGAGCACAGGGCTAATTCAGGGCTGCTTTCACAGCCCAGAAGACAGCAATCCTTACCTCCTTTTAGCTGTGCATTCTGATACATTGTCTGAATAAACCGGAGATCTGAGGCTGGCTTTAACAAGCATGAAATTAGTAGGCTGAAATCAGTATTCTGAGAGTGGGTAGATCCTGGGGTTGCTCCAGAGCTAAGGTACATCACAACTGCTCACACCAGGCTGCAATGGAAGAGGCCATCACAGGCACTTTTTCTTTCTGCATGGCAGAGAGTGCAATCAAATCTGCTTTTTTGATGGCCTCTTTCTGTCTGCTATTTAAAGAATGATCAC
>JAVSBS010007859.1:134550-166373 GCA_033124195.1 Coracias cyanogaster | reverse complement strand
ATAGGAGAAAGTACCTTGGTAGATTTGAACAATCGGATGGAAGAAGATATACCCATGAACAGGTTTCGTCCGAATATTGTCTTTTCCGGGGGCGAGCCTTATCTTGAGGATGAGATGGCGCATTTTTTGATTAACAACATTGAACCTGCACACCAGAGAACCATATAGTTGTACTTGGTGGTACGAAATGCTGAATGGATGTTATTATGACCAGTATTATTCCCCAAACACATAGATTTCTTCCCAAAGCCTTAGGTGCCTCAACACAACTGTGTTATCAGTCCTTCAGAAGTGACAAAGCTCTCATGAAGTTCATATATACCCATGCAGCTCTAATATGTTAGCATCAATGAAGCCAAATTGCCTTTAATTAACAAGGTGAGGGAGTGGGGAATGGTCACAAAGACCATGAAGATGTGCAATCTCTTCACAACACAACTTTTTCTCATTGCCCAGGCAGGCAAGGACCTTAAAGATCATCTAGTTCCACCTCCTCTGCCACATTCAGGAATACAGCCCACTAGACCAGGTTGCCCGAGTTCTTTTAGGTGAGACTTTCTCTGACAAAGGGTGGCACACGCTCCTGAGGCATTATTGAGATGAGGTTCAGCTGAGGAAGATTTGGTAATTTGAGTGTCAGCAACTAACAATTCCCTTTGCTTTAGGAATGGAGATTTCAGTGCGAATGTAGCACTTTTTAAGTGGGGAAAGGAAGGGAGGAGAGGATAAACCACAGCTGGTATCCGTAGGGAGAAAAACAGAGAGTGGCAAGTCTGCAGTGGGGAGCTCCTTAAGACAGTGTTTCATGCGGTTTTACATCAGACGAGTTCATCTACTTAGCTGTTTCAGCATTTTTGGTTAGTGGGTGACCAGAGCATTTTGGTGTAAAACATAACTGATGTATATTTTTCTCTTTGTTCTTGATTCTTGACCCCAAATCCCACTGGCCCAGAGTAAAACTAATTAGATACATTAACACAGGCTACTGCAATATTTGTGTGCCTAACCTGAAGAAGGGAACACTTTGGTATTTTGTGCTGCATGATGCCATTTAACCCAGTATCACTTTTTGTGTTTTTCCGTTTCAGCCTATGAATCTCTTTGGATGCTCTTATCCTGAAAACGGCCTCTCAGCACCTAAATTCAGGTGTAAAACACTGTCCTGAGCACACATCTATATTTTCTGTGCCCAGGAGCCTGTGTGGGTGATGTGGGTTAGTGCTGGAACACACCGCAAAGAGCAGCATGCTGTCTGATCCCCAGTCACTGCACTGCACTGGTTTGTGGAATAACCAGAATTTCAGTAAGGTAAAAACCAATGGCATCTGATTTAAAAAAAAAAAAAAACACCAAAAATAGAAGCTATCTTCTGTCCATTTTGCACATGCATGTTTTGTCACGTATACAAACCTGGAGTGCAGCATTTGACAGAGCTTTTTTTTCTAACAGCTGCTGGAGAAATAGCACCAAATGAAAAGCAGTACACAAAGAAATTCATTAGCCTGTTCTGCAGGACTGGGAGTCCAGAAGAAACATTTGCTAAACATGGTGTGTCTTTCAGCACAGGCCTGGTGGAAACATTAAAACTAGGATCAGCAACTACCATAAACACAAGTTCCTTGAATTATCTGAAGACAAGCAGTTTGTTTGCTGTCACTCATTGCAAGGAAAGGAAGCCAATGCTGGAGGTCCTTCCAAATTGTGACAATTTAATGCTCTGCACTTAGATTTCAGGATAGTAGATATCTCATAACTGCCCATAGTGAGTAACTAACAAATACTAAAATACTTAATGACACAGAAACATTACTGAGAAATTAGTTTGCTATTTATAGCATTCTAAAGACAAACCTGTCCAAAGCATGCGTCATCTGTTATCAGACCCAAAGCTGCCAAGAAAGCACTTTTAGAGCTTTTCAGCTTTCTGCCATTTACTTGGAAAGCTCACTCTTTATTGTAGAACTGAATGAGTATATAAATATGATGCCCTTAGCCCTCTGCCAAGGCAGGAGGGAAGTACCTTGCAGCAGCTTTTGCCTCAGAGCTAAACCAACAGCAGGAAACATTCAGAACAAGAACATCGTGTCAGGACCTCATACCAAAAAAAGATCCTCATGGAATATATGCACTTCTGTGACCATCAGGTATTTTTACTGCCTTACCTTGCAGCAGCCTCACCTCTCCTTTATTTGTCGTCTTGTTTTTCTCTGGTCACATAGGTTACATGAGTATGGCTCTCGGCAGCCCTGGTCTGGGCACTGATGGTCATGAGGAGCCCAGCCAGTTCCAGTCTGTGAGCTGCACTGAACACCCAGGGTCACATGAGAAGCCAGGTTTGGTTTTCTTCTGCTTGATTAGCTTCTGGGAAGCCATCAGTGAAACAAATATGTGGTCATGTAAATCGGCTGCAAGTGGGCTGTGAACACTAAAAGCCCTGCATTGGCTCAAAAGCATCACAGAGGCTCTAGATGACTGGTGGCTGGGCTCAAACTGTCAAGAATAACCTAAACTGCCTGAATACCTCATGGAAATTTAAAAGACCTAAACATTTGGGAATAACATAATTTGGAAATGATCAGACTTTCTATGAGTGACAGAACATCTTCGTGTCATAGCATGGTCTCACCAGACATCTTACCCCACCTGCAAGAGACTGCTCAGCTTTGCTTGTGCTTATTTTTTTATTTTGGTTTAACCCTATTGTGAGCAAGTAAGTATGGAGCACTAGTTTATATCCCCAGCAGAAGAGAAGCCAGGGAGCAGCAAGGTGATCCATGAGCCCCAGGAGTACCCAGTTACACTCTGATTTTTATAAATCCCAGAAATCAGGGATAAAGAGGAAGGAATGTACCCTGCCACAGGCACTCCCAGGGCAGCAATCTTTGGTGACGTATAGCATGGAAAATCTGTCAAAGCGGTTTAGTAGGAAAGAAAGAAACATGATGAGGAGAAGGGCGGCTGAGTGACAAAGGAGTCATGAAACAAACATCCAACCACAAATAATTTGATGGTTTTATTTGTTCGTATTATACTGCTGACACGGCAAGTTTTGCCCTGCTGACTGCACTTGCCATATAAGCACTGAAGCCTGGTGAACATCGAGGCTGCTTTCTGTGTAACAAGAGTGATTACAATTGATAGGCAACTCCTTGCGTGTCACCAGTGTCTAGAAACGAAATCAGTATAGTCACGAAAAGGGACCGCTTTTGTATGGTTTTCTGCAGCAAAGGAGTGGTACAGCCTCTTTGGTGCAGCTATGGCAATCCAGAGCTTCTTGGCTCCGACACCCTCACAATTCCCTGATGGCTGGGAAACCTCAGAAGCTGTTGCCTTTAATGATCCCATAGCTTGGAAATGGGCTGAGATACTTCTGCTGGCAGTGGGATCTGCATAACCTCGTTAAATTAGTTGTTTGGGTACCCTGCATCTTCTGAAAAAGGGGTTTGCACGGCACAGTGCTGCTCATAACAACCCTCTACCTGCAATCAAATAAAAAAGATTAAATAAAAAAAAAATCTATGTGATGGTTTAATATTTTGGTATCAAATTCATCTAGAAGAAAGAACAGGAAAAGAAAGGGCTCATGCTGGAAGCTGAACTCTGGTGCCTTTCAAAGCTGTACAAGGATTTCTCTCTTCCATATGGGTTTTGTCTGGTATGGAAGGTCATCTGGAAGTTGTGTATGACCTTCCTAATCATTTAAAAAGCCTGAATAAGCAGGGGAAAGAATCCACTAGAACAAGAAGAAAGGAAAGTACAGTGGAGGAATTAAGAGCATAAAGGACTGTGGAAAAGAAACCTTAAAAGATTTTTTCCACAGAACTCTTAGAGTTTACAAAAATGTAAAGGATCCCTTGAAAACATTAGGTTGCCTGCTGCTTTTTGTTTAGGAACCTCCATCCAGCCATCACAGGAAAGATACACAGCCTCTTGGATGTTTCCCTAACAGTTCTCATTTTAGGTAATGTAAATAACATTTTTTACATTAACATCTTATTTATGGTAGAATCTTCTGTCTCAGCAGATGTCCTACAGCTGTAGGTGTATAAAATACAGAGCAGAGCTGGGGGTGGAGGAGAAGGGAGGATTAATCTCTTCCTTACACTTACACAACTAAGGAGGCAATTCAGTGGAGCTATAAATGTATTACCAGATAGCAGATATCACACAAGCCGGACATCAGACCCAGAGCTGAGGCTCTGTTTGCCTTGGACACTGTTTGCCTCGGACACTGTTTGCCTCATCCTTTGACCTCTTGCATGTTATATTTTTAAGTCAAAGATGTAGAAGTCTAATAAATAATTATTATTAGACAAGCAAAGTCCTTTTTAGGTAACAAAAGAGGTTCACAAGTGGCAGCCTTGCTTGCTTCAAATCTGTTTTTTTATCCCCTCAGGGATGCCATGGTAGTCAACACACATGCAACGGTGTAGATCCAAAACAAATTCCATATAATCCCCTTGCCATTCAGTGAAAAATGATAGCACTTACAGACCACTAATGCTTCTAAGTCAGCTGCCTTTTTAAGGAGCTGGAGCATCTTATCCAAACCAGCAGTTACCATGTATGTTGGTACATGGGTTTTGAAATGCAGATTTCCCCTGACGTGTTCCTCTGCTTAGTTGTAAGCCCACCTGATGCCAGATTAAGCCCTTTCTGACTTGTTCTTTTAAAAGTACAACCAAACCCTTACTGTGCTACTTCTGGAATACAGCAGTCTCTGACCACTGAGATCCACACGTGCTGTTAGTGTCTATAAAGGCACAAATTAGGATGAACGCAGCGATGTTCTAACAGCTGCACCCAAAGGCAAACAGGCATACGTTGATAATGGCACTGGTTAATTAGCAGGGAAATAATAGAATTTTAGAATGCTTTGCGTTGGAAGGGACCTTTAAAGGTCATCTAGTCTACCACCCCTGCAGCGAGCAGGGACATGTTCAACTAGATCAGGTTGCTCAGAGCCCTGTCCTACCTGACCTTGAATGTTTCCAGGCATGGGGACTTCGTCTGCATCTCTGGGCAACCTGAGACAGTGTTTCACCATCCTCAGTGTAAAAAATTTCTTCTTTATATCTAGTCTAAGTCTCCCCGCTTTTAGTTTAAAACCATCACCCCTTGTCCTGTCAAAACAGGTCCTGATAAAAAGACTGTCCCATCTTTCTTACAGGCACCCTTTAAATACTAGAAGGCTGCAGCAAGGTCTTCCTGGAGCTTTCTCTTCTCCAGGCTGAACAACCCCAACTCTCTTGGCCTTTCTTCACAGCAGAGGAGTTCCAGTCCTCTAATCATTTTTGTGACTCTCCTCTGGACCCACCCCACTAGGTCCATGTCTTGTGCTGAGGACTCCAGAGCTGGGCACTGTGCCATGATAACTGCTAACATGGGAAGTTTACACATTTGAGTCAACACTGTGGATCCAGGACCTCAGTGCATCTGTAGGAAGCCAGACTGTATACACCTTTAGGAGGAGCACCTACTTAGGCTAAGGCACTTCATCCAGAGTGGCCAATTCAGAACTCCAAGCACATGTCATCAGGGGGACAGAAACCTGCTCACAGCTGTCTGGGGACCTGTGTTGCTGTCATTCTTAGCTAACCACAAAGAGTCAGCCCTTCAGCTGTTCTAGATTGTCAAAGTGCCCTTGTTTTTAGCAAAGAGGAGCCAGGTTTGCACCAGGACTATCAACCCTTTGGAGCAGAAAATAGTATGAGGTGATTAAACCCAGGAATCTGCACTATCTTATTAAAAACATTTATTGAGGGCAGATTTTAGCCTCATAACCTGTTGCTTGCTGGGCATGAACTCTATGGTTTTCCTTATTACCTTTGTTTTTCAGGCACTATGCATCTTTGTTTTTCACAAAGTGTGAGCATCTCCTGCCAAAGGGCGGAGAAATACTGATGAGACAAACTGGAAAAGGTTCTCATAGTTGTTATAGCACAGCTTTTCTCTTGTCAGTGACATTTGCCAGATTAAAAACTCTCAGTGCTCTACAAAAGTCATAAAGTTCATTTATAAGTGTAAAAAAAACCACAAACCCAATCCTAGACTGTTAAACTAGCTACAGAGTTCTATTAAAAATCCAGGACATAGTGCCCTGCATGAGCCCAAGAGTTATATATGTACATCTGGCTATTTCATGGATGGAAAAAGAAAAATTGACACAGTTACAGACTTGTCATACTCCACTTCTTTCTTCAGAGTATTGAATGTCACTTAAACCAAAACAAACAGCCAAGTTCATTTCCTGTGACAAACATCCAGGGACATCTTAAAGTCAAAACAGAAGCAGCCAAAATCAGAAGGCAAATGAAACTTTAACAAAGCTTCAGAACCTTGTCAGATGCAATTATTCTGTAAGTGTACTCAGAGCAATGAAAAAGAAGGGGCTTTGTCATGGCAGGCTGCTGAGCAGCATGGAAAGGTCTCACATGCATCACTATCTGTGGTGCTAGCTTAATAAAAAAAACTGCCATAGGTTTTAATGCTAAGAACAGGTGAACAAAAGTAATATTGAGAAAACCAAGCAAGGTACAGAACAGTAAGCAACAACAGAATCTCTGCTAACACTAGGAATAGAAGTCAAAGGGCATTTAATTTAATATACTCTCCCTCATATTAAACTACTCCTTACTGCAGATAAAATCTTCAATCACAAAAATCAGTTATGTTGAAGTAATGAGAATATTTCTTACCTTTTCCACATGACTCGAGCTGCAAATTACTTTGGAAAAAAAAGAAAAGGATCAAATCCATAAACATAACAGGATTAGAAGTTGAATTCAAGTTGAGTTTTCTAAAGAAAATGAATATTTGCTCTTGATTGCCATTGGTTCTCCAGCCATGATTAGAAAACGTGCTCCTTTCTTGCTCTCCCAAAGTATTATTTGCTCACTCGTTCGGCAAAAAAACTTTTGAAGGAGAACACAGACAGCAAGAAAGGTGGCAGAAACACTGAGAAGATCACAAGCTTTTGCCTACCCTTTTTCTTAATGGCCAATCAAGATCCCATTGCAAAAGCATTTTCTCCTTTGTAAATAGACATCTGGGCAGAAAGTCACAGGCAGGTACAAATGCTATCCTGGCAATATCACAAGCAATGGCTGGATCTGGGACCCGAGCCTGGTGTTTCTCAAAACTAGTGTCCTGCCTCTGGCACTACACTGTAGTAATTTTCTTCCTAGCAACACGTCTTGGCTATTGTAACCCCCCTTCTACAAACTGGGGAGGTGCCATCAGTCTTACCTCTATGTCATTACAAAAATCGGTATCTTCTGCTTCATGGTGTTATGCAGCTCTATGAAGTCCAGCCTGTTTTGATGATTGCAATGAATTCTATAGGTGTAAAAAAATGGTAAAATTTGTCCCTTCTGCTTTTTAGTACACTTACCAGCAGTTGTTTTAAGAGATACAAGCCATTTCAGTTCTCACTTAGCTTTGTACAGACTACAAGGAATTCTTATAAAATGATGCTGTCACATAGTGCTTTGGCCAAGGTTTAACAAACTGTTTTAATAAAGACTTGCATTATTAAGAGAAGAGGGAGTTGTATTTTAAAGGAAATTACAATGCATATTTGGAAGTATTCTAGATCATTACACCAAAGCATGTTTTTGAATGACTCAACAATATCCATTTCTCATCCAGTACATGATCTTTTATATTAATGTTTGGGTTTTATATTAATGTTTATTTCTTATTCCCTAATTTGCTGCTCTAGCTAATTGCACAAGATATGCAAGAACAAACACTAATTACTAAATCAGACTCTGGCTTTTAAAAGACTCAGGGGAAATAAACCAACAAATGGGAAGACAGGGACCTGTTTGTTTTCTGAATCCTTGTCTGATGGAGTTCTGCACAGAGTCCCACTATTTTAAGAGAATGCACAGAATTCTACAGAACAGTGGCTTGGTTTTTTTATTTCTGGGGGAAGCGAGGTGGCTTATCTGTTTTCCAATCATGGAACCTTGCCAGGTGTGCATGGTGTATATATATATATATATACACATAAACATACAGTTTTCAAGGTATTAATTTTACTCCTGGCTTTTCAGTCTCGCACATCTTTTCACAGTGAAGCTTCTGATCTTCAGGGGCTACTGCTTTAAGATTTCCACAGCAGGTTATCTCACTTTCTTCTCTTGACAATTTTAACACAGCAGTTGAACTCCCTGAGAATTCTGCCTCTAAAAGGATTTAAATTGAAGTGAAATGCATTTACTTCAGCATTCCTGTTTACCGGTGGTTAGGAGGAGCCGTTTCTACTCATTCTTCATCTATTGCTAGTTGTGCTTCCCAGTTGTAAGGGAGGGGGGGAAAGCAATACCTTGCTGGAACCTTATTCTCCACCATGTTGAAAGCAGAGAAGCAGGAAGATTTTGTGTGATATGGGATGATGTAGAGCTGCAAGCAGCCACAGTATGATACATAACAACCACAAAGGACAGGCAGTTTTTGCCTGTTCTGCTGCCATTTGAGTGACCTAAGGCACTGTGCAGGGTCTTCCCACAACCAGCTGAAAAAGAGCTTGAGCCAAGTTGGTGGAAACTTCTGAGAATTGCATCCATCCCCCAAAACTAAATGCTTCCTTGGAACCGCAGATTGAGAGCCCTTTTCTTCCCCACAAGTAAATGGCAAATTAAAGGAACAGATTTTGGTCATTCATGTGGAATTACTTCAGAGCGGCCCCTGGAAACCAGCCCTTCACTTTGGTCTGACGCAAACGATAGTATTACTTTTGAACTTATACTCAGCCAAGGCTCTTGAAAAACTCAAAGCACACTGTAAGAGTGTCTGGCCTTGGGTGCTGTCAGAAGCAGATCTCAGCTGAGGCCTCCAAGGTGGCCAAGTCTAACAGGTACTGCACAGAAGATGGCTTCTAAGCCGTCTCTGCTGAGGGTATTTCCTCATTAAGTGGTTTAATGTCAAGCAGTTTTCATCATTAGTGGTAGACATGCTTGTCAGTATTTTTTTCCCAATGGAGAATGCAATCAACTGAAATGCCCTATGGTTTTGTTTTAGCAGGTTGCCAAATTTTCTGGCACTGCTTTTTTAGACTCTGCCCCTTATGTTTAGAAGTTGTTGTGAAATTTGTCTGCTACTATTACAATGGTACTTTTTATTTCTTTTTTGTACATGCTCCTAAATGAAATACACGTGACCATAAAATCGAGGAGTGATTCTGTTGAGAATTTACTTTGTGAAGGCCAGAGACAGAGGTACTTTTAAACACAGAATCCAGGTACTTTCAAACACAAAATCCAACTCAGAAACACTCTTATCTGCTGCTGATCATCTCAGTACAGAATGATGAAGAAACTTGGAAATCATCGGAAAAAAAGAAAAGGTTGTAAAAATAACTAAGAGCTCAACTGGATTTGTTTGCTGGAAAAGCTCTTGTAAGGCTTGGCTGAATGAAAGGTGAAGTTCATACAAAATATAGGAAAGGCTAACTGAGTGCAGATATCCAAATTTGAAAAGAAAGGCTGCAATGCTCACTGAAAACCTGAATACATGCTGTCTGCCATCCTCATTAAGTGCTACTTACAGAAAACTTAAGTGAGTACGCTGGGATGAACAAAGCACTGACTTCCTAGAGCAGAGGAAAGACTGTTGAATGAATATGTAGATGGACATGGAGAAGGATAAAGGGATGAGCAGTAAAACAGCAATATGAGAAAGCAGAGAGAAAGATTTTTCACTTTCTGCTTCCTTCAGTCCTACTTCAAAAAAATAGCAACCTTTTTTCTTCATCATCTTTTTCCTGCTCATTCTCCTTCACAAATTTCAAAAGAAGATCCATAAGAGAAAATATTAATTAGAAGTCTCTTATGGATTTGTGTTAAGAAAGTGCCCTTTACATTACAATATTTTATAATTAAATACTTACACCTAAGGATAATATTATCATTTGAATTTTATACTTCAGAACTACAACCTACAATACAATAAAAATGACAGTACTCTCAAAGCGGCAGAGGAGGTGATGAGTGAAAGCACAAAATGCATAATCTCAGGGACACTTCGGATTCTGAAGGAGCTGGCTGGCAAAAATTAAATATGATCACTGAAAAAAATACATGAATACACTGAAAAAATAAATGAAATACAGTATATTGCTGTAGTGAAACTAGATTCATCTGCTGAAACCAGCTCAAGGTGCTCTTTGCACTCTTAATTTGCGACTCTAATGGAAAGATCTTTTCCAAGGCCAGGTTTGATGGGGCTTTCAGCAATCTGAAGGTAAAAGATGATCTTTAAGGTCCTTTCCAACACAAACCATCTTACTGATTCTATGATCTTCAAATGTGCTAGAGTGGTGCTCCAGGCCAGCACATCTCACCCATTTTTTTCTATAACAACAGAGGGGAAATGGAGGGTGCTGGACATACCTGGAATCACAGGAGTATTCAGGTAGGGAGAGGCCACTGGAGGTCACGTGGTCCAACGCTGCATTCAAAGCAAGGCTAGCTATGAGGTTAGAGGAGGTTCAACCATATGTTGTCCAAGCAAATTTAGAGTATTTCCAGGGACAGGGAGGTGACAACACTGCCGGGCAACCTTTTCCAGCACCTCACTGCTCCCCCTGTCAGAATAGTTTCCACCACATCTGATAGGAATTTACCTTCTGACCACTGGAAGCTCTAGTCCTTTTGCTGTACACCTCAGAGAAGTTTCCAGCTTCTTCTGTTTTTGAAGGCACCAGCGAGATCCCACCTCCCCTTCCCACTCCAAGCCTTCCCATTTCCAGAGTGGAATAGTGTGGCTTCAGGTGGATTTTGTGCTGCTGTCCAACACTGTTTGACACAGGCTGTGGTCTTCAGCATAGACTCACAGTCCACTTGTTGATGGAGCATGTTTTCACCAGAACGTCAGACTCGATGTTACTTTATAATGCAGTGTGCCTTTCTATTAAGGTTGTGTGTTTTATATTGTATAAGACTTTGATGAAAAATACTGGAAGGTCTTGATTCAGAAAAATCTAGATTTCACCTCTTTCAACAACTTACCCCCTACCAGAAATCATGGTATTTCAAACCTCTGTTATGTTTTCCTTTTCATAGGTATACAAGAGAATGACAAGTAAAACTGCCTTATCCCTGTCTATTTTCATCTGATTAATCATCAGGAGAAAACATCCCCATCTGAGATGGCAATTACAGTTCAGATGTAGCCCTCTCGAAGAAGGTGGACAGTGGCACAGTTCCCTCCCTCATCCCACAGGAAAGAAACAGGAGTGTCCCTCTGCAAGCTACTAGCTGAAAGATAGGTCACCAAGCCAAATTGCTAACATGAGATGTGTTTGGAGGCTCCTGTGCACTGAAGTAAACAGTGCAGACTGCTTTCCTTTCCTCATATTCGTGACTTGCAATATGTCCCAAATCTTGAAACAGGACTGTGAGGTTCCGATGATGAACCAGGAGAATTATGCAGCTCACTCCTCATGACTCTAACAACTTTGGATGATTGTTTCACATGATTCATTTGGAGCCCTCTTTTGATCCTTATCATGAAAGAATTAAAATAAAAGGCAGAAATGGATCATATGTTTAAGTGTCAAAAACATCTCTATGTTTTTCAGAAACAAGGAAGCAAGGAAAAAAGTAAAATATTCTTCTAACATAGGAAGTGTCAAAATTTAGAGGAATGCATTACAACTCAATAAACTGTAAACTGCATTAAAGTTATGACATAAATTTGGTGTATTCCCATGCTGCATATTATTTTTCCTTTAACAAAACTTTTTGATAAACTCAGAATGCTTAAGTGGCATAATGCAGTTCTCAATATGTTTGGTGTTACGTTTAAAAGATTTCATTTGTTAAAGTTTTCATGTGTTATTAAAATCACTGCTTGGATGTGGTACAGTTCGTATTAAAGGATAATATTCAATCTAAACATACAGCTTTTTAACAGATGTTTAATTACAGCAGCTTCTCAAACTTCGAAATAATTTGTGGATCTCTTGTTATTTCAGATGAAACTACTTAGACACAAATGTGGGCTACTCTGGTCCATTATCTTGTCACTATTGTGGGGCGAGATGAAGTTGGCAGCATTTTTAGCCAAAAAAAGTCAGTTCCTCATCACCGGTTCTGAGATAAACTGACCAAGACGCTCTAAAACAAATGAGTAACACATAAAACAACCTCAAATTGTTATTCTTTTTCCAAGCTCTTTAAACAAAATACCAGTAATTCAAAGTGTAACCTCAGAATTCACCTCTTGCCTGCAGTCTTAACTTTTTCACTCTCTGCATTCTCCAGCAAGTTGTCTAAGTTTGATTTACTCTCTTATAAATACAGAAGAATGCTGTTATTTATTGTTCAGCTGCTGCTTTAATAAAGAAAACTCTTGTTCTCACACTCCTAGCTATCTAAGCACTGGAAAGCTTCAGCTCTGAGCGGAGGTGGAAGTCTCAGTTAACAAATGTATAAACCAGTTGCCACTAATAAATCCCTACGGACTAAAATACAGGGTTATTATGTTATTAGAAATCTGAAAGTAGATTTGGTACTTTCTGATATTATCTTAGGCTCGACAATGGCACAACACCACCTCTTCTCCATGCTTCTGAGATAGGTGAAGCCTGCTGTTTTTTGGTCATAACAAGGTCAACTCATGAAATACAAGAGGGATATGCTGAATGCTTCTCTCAGCCTTGGTGAAATTCATCCCTTTGTAAGGGACAACAACACTGGACTTTGTGGGACTTCAAGAAGTGCACTGGGCACATGCTGCCCTGCTGCAAATAATTCAATTTCCACAGTGGTACTAGGGCTGCCTTTGCTGTGAACGAACTCTGAATGCACAATTTTACATCACCACCTTGCATCTTAAAGCCCATTTTCTGAATAAAAAGCAGTAAAAGTGGAGGTCACGGAGCAGAAATTAGCGAGAGAGAAAAGATGAAAGGGTTCCAGTAACACACACTAAAGATTTTAAATAAATATTTTAATTCTATTATTGGCATTTACAGGTAGAAAGCATACAGTATGTTACAATTTTATCAAAATGTGAAAAATATGGATGTTACATAAGTAACAAATGTAAAAAAAGTATTTTTCTTACCTTCCCTGAAAGTAAGAAAACTATTCAGCATAGGAAAATATTGATATAAAAACACAGCTTAGGTAAAAAAAAAAAAAAAATTGAAGTTTTTACACAGTACGATAGGTTCATCAGATCTGCATGAAGATGAAAGGACTTTGTGAGGTTCTACTTTACCTAAAAGTTCAGGGAATCTGGGACAAACAGTAAGCTACATTAATGAATCTACAAGTAGTTATCCCTCATATCCGCTCCAAAATGCTAGAGTGCAGTAATTTTCTATACAATAAATAATTCTTCAAAGTTTCCATCATAGAAAATCATATAATGCAGAAAATGCCACTCCAAGGTCACAAAGGCTAGGCAGTGCTTTAATAATAATTATGATAATACTTATTATAGTGCTTTATAATGTCTAAGCACTTCAGACGAGTTAACTAATTAGTCCTCACAACACCCCCATGAGGTAGGTGAGTGGTTTTTTTTCCCTACCTTTCCATAGTACAGATGGGAAAAGGAAATGTGGGGAGAAGCATAGACTGCAGCAGCAGCACAGCTGAGGTGAGAGGCCAGGAGATGTGTAAATTGAGGGGTTTTTCCCTTGCTCCTACTGATCATGCTGCTGCCATGAGCCAGGATGCTTGGCTGGCCTGGGCTGATGAATGCCCATCGCTCCCCTCCCACTGGAAGCACTGAGTGGGGTGGGCAGGGACCGGGGTTAAGCATCCCCAAATATTTCATAGAAATTCAGAAGCTCTCACACAACTTTGTCAAAAAATAAAACAAATGAAAAAAAACAAAACAAGAGGAATTAAAATTAAAAGGAGAAAAAAAACCCCAAACAAACAAATAAGCTGAAAAGAAAAAAAACTCCTAAAGTGCTGACTGGCTTGAGCTGCTTCTAGCACCTCTTGTATGGAATAAGACTTACAGCACTGTTGCCAGCAATTATTCAAGCTGATTTCATCCATAAAGTTACATGTGAGCAACTGCAGGATATGGTAACTACGTTTTCTGAGACACCTTACTACTGTAATTCCTTCATTTGCCATCCTCCTTCCATGCACTTCGTAAGGAAAATTAAATCCTCAATACTCTTGCATCATAAAACACATTAGTAGCTGGAGACAATATGCACATCCTTCACAATTTAAAAAAAAAAAAAATTAGTTCATTTTCAGAACAAAGCATTATTAATTTAAGAACCACAAACCAAACAACGGTAAATAGGAAACCCTTTCCAAAGGCTGCATGCCAAATACCTTGCTTTCAAATACAACGCATGCAGGAGAAATAAATTCATCCAAGCATAATTAAATTAAAAATGTTTTAAGTCTCTTTCAGCAGCATAATGGTTATTATTTTTAAAGTCTCCTCCAACCAAACTGGCCTGGGGTTCAAATGCTGACCTTTGCTTTTCCACAACCATATAATGGTTTGATTGGTCGCCGTCCGTGGCTTTGCACTGGTGGCAATACCAGGAGATAAAGCCTATACGTACTGTTCTGCTTCCCCATCCTTGGAAACAGGCTTTGTTGTACCTCCTTTGCCATCTTCACTCGCTGCTGCTGCTGCTTTTTCAGGAAGTGATGCCAAATCTTTGAAAACATCTACATAATGCCCAAAGCCTGGGCCCCAGTTCAAGAGGTTGTCCCAGTTGAAGCTTCCCGCTTGCTGCCCCAGCTTCATGGGCAGGGAGCTCTCCCCTGTGCTGGGGGTGGTCGCCTGCGCTCCCACTGGACCCCCCTCGCCTCGGCGGCCAGGGTACCTCCGGGGCTTCAGCCTGGCACCGTAGTTGTCCTCATCATCCGCATCAGACTCGTTGACCTGGGATAACTTGGGCATCCTGGAGGTGTATGCAATGGGCTTATCCCTGTCGTACTCCATCTCCGAGCAGGTGAAAGACTCGTGGGAATCACTGTCGGAGGAGGACTCGGGTGCGGGAATACCATCAGCCGGGTTCCTCGTCCGGGACAGAGGCCTTCTGCAGTCCTCCTCAGAAGAGGACCGGCCGTGGTCTGCACTGCAGATGCTGGGGTTTCTGGGGCGAGGGGTGTTCAGTCTCTCCACCTCTTCAATAGATAGCCCCACCGGAGGAGCAGTCTCCAGAGGGATCTGCCCGATCGGCTGCTTCAGACGGCTTCCCGGCCGGGAACTGTGGCTTGCCATGGTCTGTGGACTCTTACTTCTTCTCCCCAGCCGAGTGGCATAGTTAAAAATGCCGGGCTGGCAGACATCATTGTGCATCTCCAGTGGGCTCCCTTCCCTTATGGCAAGGTGCAGCTCCCTTGCTGGACTGTGCCTGTAGAAAGTCGATGATTTGGAGAAGGGTGCGGGGCTGTGCCGAGACAAGGGGTTGGGAGTAGGGCATGCCGAGTGGCTTAAAGACGTTGTCCTCAAGCCCTGCCCATAGGCGGGCTGGTAGGTCAAGCTGCTGGCTCCCAGGGGCATGGGGGACTGCCGCGCAAAGCCCAGTGGGCTGTGCCTCTGGATGGAGAACTTGGGTGTGTGGCTCCGAAATTGCTTGTAGTGCTGGATGATGTCAGCATCTGAGGGGGCGATGCTGCTGGCATTGTCGATGTCGTAGTGCTCGATCTCGGGTTCAGGGGAAGCCAGCGGGGCGCTGGGGATCGTCTCTGTGGTGTGTGGGATATCAGTTTCATCATAGATGAGATATGGGTTTTCTCTTTCGATGATATCAGGTTTCGGGTTCCCTTCGGGCTGCTTCCTGACAGTCATGTCATCGCCGTAGGGTGGGATGTTGTCAGGGTCATCAAACGCCACGTTCTCACTCCCTTTTTTCTTCTTCTCCTTCGTTTTCTTCTCCTCTTTCGGGCCTTTCACCTTCTTGCCTCGGCACTGGTTGCAGAGGATGAGGCTGAGGACCAGCAGCGCCAGGACCGTCGCGCAGCTGCCCACAATAGCTGGCACGGCCCAGAGGGGCAGGGACAGCTCGGCAGGGTGTGGGGATGGGAGGCAGATGTGGCCACCATTGATCCCTGCTCTACACTCGTGGCCTGGGGCACACAAGACCCCCAGGCAAGCCACCACAGCCTCACAGGTCCGTCCCGCATATGCCTCGGGGCAGACACAGGTGAAGCCGGTGTGTGTCCCAGGCTCACAGCTGCCCCCATTTTGGCAGGGGTTGGAGGCACAGGCACCTGGTGGGACACACTGGTAGGCGTACCACTGGTTGATGCACATCAGCTCGCCCCAGCAGGGACTGCTGGCACAGATGTTGGGGCCGCGGCAGCCGATCTTCACTGACGGGTCTGTTTTGGAAAGAGCGGCGAGGCTGTGCTTGCCAGTGAAGGGAAGGCTCTCCCCGCCATACTTGATGTAGGAAATGCAGCCATCGAAGCCTAGGAGAAAAAGCAACAGTCGCATCAGGACCTGAAGACTGAGTATGCACTGTCAACGTGGGCCAAAGACACTCTGAGCATCAGTGTCATGCTAAAGGGGAAACTTTTTGGATCAGCAAATGACAAGACCTGTGGTGTGCCTCTTTCCCCCCGGTATAAAAGGGGAAACACAAACACAGAAGCAACAAAATGGAAACTCCAATGCTACAACGGAAGCAACAGCCTTATTTTGTGATGTGGTTTTAAGCAGCATGCAGGGTAAATCCTGCTGTTAGCTATGCACATGAAGCCTCCATATTTTCATGGCTGAATCTCACGTCTACTGAGCTCACAGCTGATTCCCCACATTTTTATCTTGCATTGTGATTACTGTAAAAATATCCACAATATTAAGCATATAACGATACAATATCTGAGGAACTTCAGTTATTACGCTAGAAGGATGGCCCATTCACAGGACTTGATGATCTCAAAGGTCTTTTCCAGCCTAGATGATTCTATGTTCTGGTACCTAACAATCTGTACTGAACCCCTTAGATGAAGATGTAAGGAATGTTCTGTTGCTTCTGTTAAGTATTTCCTCTTAGATTGTAATAACTATTTTGTTATTAAACTTTTAATAATTTGGGGGGGTTCATATTAGATAGGAACTGGAATTATTTTTAAGCAGAACAAGATTAAATAAAGGCTGGTAATGCCTGGAGCTTCTGACATAACTTCTACACATGCACCTTGCAAAACAAATACTTTTCACATCAAAGTTGCGGATCGAAATGGAGATTAAAGATAAGAAACTAATTTAGGAACTCCTCTGAAGACACATGCATGGCACTTATATAAATGATACCGAGATATCTTAGTTCTTTTAAGTCTGCCAAATAAGAATTCAGAAACAGATTATGTTTTTTAACTTTAAAACTAAGATTTCAAAGCAAGAAATTATTCTTAGGTGGGTAAATAAAATGTACCAAATACTGCAGCTAGGATGCTGAAATGAACATATCATATTTTCTAGAAGGCCTGTAGGACATTTTGCGCTCCCATCTCTTTCATTAAATCTGAAAAAAATGGCAAATTCTAAGCAGAAGCCTAAATATAATTTGATATGTTGATCTGGCTTTTAAGAATTATATAGGCTGCACAGGAGAAGGAACTACTGTCCAATTAGGAAGTAGCTACCTCAAGCTTGGAGACTGGGAGTAAAGTTCAAGTCGAGGAAAAAACATAATATGAAGTGAAAAAAAGAAGCATTTTGGGTAAACCCAGGTTGCTCTCACAACCTAATCTTCTCACTGAGGTTTGCTATGCAAATAGATACTTTTGTGATTGTAATGTGCTTATCTTACAGAGAGAATCATTGAGGGAAGTCTGAAGGTTGTATTCTCAGATCTTCACTATAATGTAGTTTCCCCTTGCAGTAAAATTATTTTGCCAAAATGGTTGAGCAAATGGTTGGATTTTGCAGAAACGTATTTTCTAAAAAGTCTCATTAAACTGACTCAATTTTCAATTTATAGACCTTAATTTCACTGAAGCTAAATGAAAGGCTCCATTGTTCAGTAAACAAGCCAAGAATTCAAACGGTTACCATGTGGAAACATCTATTCTACTACTATTTAACATCCTTAAAATGAATTTGAACAAATATTCCTCCTAATGACTTCATTCAATACACTTAAATGTTTTTGTTTCCTAATTTTCCCATATTTCTAAAACTTATCATCCACACAGAAAACAGTGTGCAGTTGGGTTGGCCGTGCTAGCAGCAGACATCAGCTTCCATTCCCCTCTACTTATGTGCTTTCCAGTTTCTCCTGTTCTGAGCTGAAGTTGCCTGTCTTACTGTCTCCTAAAATCATGGCAATACTTTTACATTGCTGAGTCTCAAGTGGCCTTTTCCCAGACTTCCCACAGCTGGGTTGTAGTGCTACCCTGCCAGTGGTGACGCTGAACTTCAGTGCTGAGAGAGCCCAGGGAGATAGGATTATCCCTGGCCTTTGTGCGATGGTTGTGTGTGAGGTTGCAGGAAAAAAATCAGCCTTTTGCCAGACTAATAATTCCCTGTGTTCCCCAGACTTAATCCTTTCTGCAAGGATTTCAGGGTTGTGCAATTTTACACTGACCACTACTCAGAGCTGTGACAAAATGATATGCTGAAATGTGCTTGTTAAGTGATGCTCCCAGTGTCCACGTGCGCAGTTGCTGTAGGAAATATGTTTATGTCTCCTTAACTTCTTGATGGGTTCTCCTTGGGATGCTTTGCGTGGTGACAGGAGGATATTATGCAAGACCAAATTTATCAGCTGTCATCAAAAATCAGTGAGTAGAAGGAAAGTGCCACTAGTCAGTTCTGAAGCCTTGCACTTGGGTGAAACAATAAACAGGGGCAAATTTTCCATGCATTAGTAGCATTAGAGAAAGGCTCATTTCTGCAAACACCTCGTTGGAATAGGAGAAGAGGCACTATGAATGGGAACTTTGTGAATAATTGTGGAAATCTCTGTAAAAACGGGTAGCACAGATAAACGTTATGAATATCTTCTCTGTCATGAAACAGCCATATACTCAAGCTGCATGAGGCAATATTACAGATTCCCAATCTTCAAAGTACATTGTTTAAAAATTTGAACAGCCTCTGATGTCAGAAATGAAATACAAGTGGGTATCAACATACAATAAGTTTCACCGAGAGATGCAAGTCATGTGGTGCAAAGGGACATGAAAGACCCTTCTAAGTTTTGCAAGCATGCTATTTCTGTATTATTTCCATTCTGAAAGAGTGTTTTCTTTCAGCATGACTTTTATTTTCATTTTCTCCGGTTTTCACATTCCCAAAACAAAGAGGAAATTGAGGATTTAGGTTCAGGTGGGTGCCCAAGCAAAACAGATGATTACCTCGTGCATGCTTGGTGGTCCCCTGCAGCAGTGGTGTGATAAACAGAAAACGGGTCCACCTGGGTTTGAAAATGTTATTGGCTATACCAGCCTCACAGCCCTGGAACTGTCGCCTGCGTTATGTGTTTGTCTGCCTTTAACAGTACTGCAGATATTTCTGACTCGGAGTTCATGCAAAGTTTTATACCTCCCCCTTGTAAATCCTTGGTATGTCGTACACAGTGTAATCCAATATTAAAATAAAATAAAATCATATGAATAAGACATTTTGGATTGTGTATTTCTAATGGAAGCCAGACGTTCCTAATTTGTCTACCACAGCACCAGGCAGTGGTGAGAAGTTAGTGTCCTCAATTTTCTTTGTTCCAGCTTTCCTACGAGCCTCTGATTTTTCCATGCATACGCTGCTCATAAAGCATACATATAAAAAGAGTAAAGGTCAGCACAGCATCCATATGATTTCATACCACGTTCCATACAAATTCACAATACACAGATGTGAAGTGTGAATTTGCTCCACTCAAAGATACTTTATCTGGCCACAATTCCTGAAGTCAGGAAGATCTTTCAACAGAAAAACGCTATGGAACCTACGCCCACATTGTCTGGAGTATCTCACAGTTTGTAGCTAAAAAAAATCACTTCCATCTTTACTTATCACTGGGGGGATGATATCAAATATATGTTATCTGCTTCTTTTGCCAGCATCTAAGACAGTTGCTTTAACTCTTAAGGCAGACTGATTTACTTATTAACAGCTACATGTCAGTCAGAGGGTGGTTCCTTATTGTCCTTGGTCTCTGTTGCTCTGAAATAAATCCTATTCTTTGCTTCACAGCAGGATAAAGCAGGAGAAAGTTGGAGTTTCAGAAAAATATTTTAATCATATTAATAACAGGGTAAATCCTGCAGCACTTACCAAACCCCTACAGAGACAAAGTTCTCATTTAGCATTTTTGGCCACATAAAAGATTTGCTTTGATATTCCAGATTCTGACCCAGGTAAAGAATAGATCCTTTCTTCTCCATTAGCACATTCTAACAACTGATTTACAACCAAGCAAGTAAACTACCCTCCACCCCCCATCTCCAAAAAGCCCTGCAGATGGAGTGCCTGTTTTTGGAAAAAACAAGGGTGCAAGGTGTATTGAAAGAACAAAGTCTGCAACCCTTACTCATTCAAATTGAAGTTTTTCTGGCAAAGGATGGAAGTCTACTAAATACTGATAAAGAATTACAGTACTTTCTGCAACCTTTAAGCAAAAAGAGACCTTTTGACTGTTCAAATGTGCTTATGTGCACTATATTAGAAAAAGAAAATCATAAAAATTACCTGCAACTGTGCTCTTGAAAGGTTGGCTTGATGGGATTCCTCCCAAAGAAATTGTAAGAACATTTAGTCCACCAAAGTCTTGTGTGGGGTGGAGAATGTCTCGGCTGTGAGTCTTGTCGACCGACAGGATAGTAGCAGACCCGTTCTTCTCAATGAGTACTGAATGCCACTGACCATCCGCAGCATACACTTCCGGGATATTTCTTTCCACTTTCCCAGCAATTCCAGCATCGGACACGTAATGCACTTTCCCACCTTTTATCTGGTCAGAAGAATATAAAATGCATTATTTTAAAACGATATACACGTAACCGCTCCTATACACACATAACCAGTGTAATGCCTATTAAAAATGTGGCTGCAATTAATTACATCGTTGCATCTGTAGAAAACTTAAGAGCTGCCATCCACTCCTTTCTTGCTTAATCTCGTAAGATGAAAACCTATGGAGGGGCCAGCAATAGGGCATGCACATGACAAAACATTTTAACTAAAAAAAGAATAATCATTCCTCCTACTTCAATGTAAGGTGGAAAATGCTTTGCAGAGTAAACAGATGTTGTCCTTGCCCAAGAAACCTTGTATCTAATTTTCACTATGACACAGTAGGAATATGTGTGGCATGGCAGGACTTGAGCAAGCCTCTCATTCCATACCTGGTTTTTCCTGCTAACTTGCATTTTGCAGAAAAGCAGTTGTATTTTAGAAACCTTTCTGAAGAGTTGCAAAGTGTATTATTTTGCGTGAATTTTCAAATGATGCTTCCCTGAGCAAACCGCTTTTAAACTTGTGAGCTGCTAGGAAGAAAAGGTACTATTCAATTCCACAAAAAATTTCTTGGCAACCTCTTATTAGCTCAAGATTGAATGATCCCAAAATGAGATCAGTGCAAATTCCACAATTTAAGACACAGAGGTTTAAAAAAACCCCAACATTCAGACCTGCCAGCTTCTCAATATTGCATAAAAGTCTAGTACATCAGCTGATATCCTAAGGACGTACAGACTTGTGTACAGCTCATGTAAGGTGGCTCTACAACTTGTCGCACGTTTCCTTCCATGCTCAGCATGTTTGGACATACGTACTAAAAAAGATGACTATTTTCCCTCCCGTGTTCCTTGCTGCAGCTCGGTCAGTCCGTGATCTGTAACACAAGTGTGTACAACATGTACATGCATAGTCCAGGAAAGGTTGAAGCCCCGGGTTTGTTGAAAGCTCTCTAAGCCTCCCATGCTTTGTTCCAGGAAAAATAGTGTTCACCTGGGAAGAACTGTGAGGTGACACACCAGCTACAAGAATGCTGCTTTTGTTTCCAGAAACTGTTAAATGCTCTGGATTTACTTCTTTAGTGAGGCAAGCCGAGGACGTTGTTCATACGGATCAGCTTTAACATGGCTGTAAGACCATGCTCAAGTCTTGGCAGCCTGAACTAAACCTATCTAGCACATATTCCATTTGGATCAAGAAATACGATGGTTAATTTGTGCACGCACTTCATTTATAAATGTAATAATTTGGACTATTTAAAAGTGTTTTGTTTGAGAGTCTCGTTGATAAAGCCGTCCCTCAGAGATAGGAAGCTTTTGTCACCAGCCAGCACCGGTGGCATACATCTAAACTATCACATAGCCCAAAGAAAATCCCATGTTTGGAAATGTAGTCAAACAGACCATCCCAATGTATTAAACACCAGCTGCCACAATCAAAAGTATTTATAAAAATATTAACTGGGTTGAATATATACACCCATTTATGTCTGTAACTGGTAATCAGTTTGTTAGTCTTATTTGTCTTTTATGCTCGATGAAAATACTGCCTTGTGTTTTTGTCTTTAGGTAAGCAAAAAAAAATACACCATATATCAGACAATATCCTCTACGCTTATAGGAAGACACAGAAACATAACTTTTACTTCCACATTAGAGAAGAATTGTAGAATTATTTACCTGTCAGCAACTGATATTTTCCATACAGGTTTATGACTCTAGCTCTATTTCTGTTCCTTTAAAATTGCATGGGACTATGCTAACAGACTCAAATAATATACTAGTGGCATTGGGAAGATAAATTTTCCAGAGACAAGACTGGTACATGATTTCTTCAACCAATAATAAAAAAATATTCAACCAATAAAAAACAAAATAAAGCATGTTCTTCCTGCTTACTTGAAGCATAATGTATATTCAAATTTGAAACAAATGCTGATGCTGAAAATATTGAGTAACACCCATTTCTGGGTTTTATTTAAATAGCAGAGCAACGGACAAGTAGAATATAATGAAAAGAATGAACAACTAAAGCAAACATACTCCTAAACACAAGGATGACTCAACTTTACTAATATTCTGAGTCTCCATTACAGAACAAATTACATCTTGTTTGTCTTAAATCTGAGCACTAGCCTTTACAGATTTATAGCCTGTTGGATGAGATAACATTTAAAAGAGTTATGTTCTAATTTATTCCTGCAGCTTGATAGGTGCATAAAACCACAGAATGGTTTGGGTTGGACATTTAAAGATCATCTAGTCCACTCTGCTCCCTTGCCATGGGCAGGGACAACTTCCACTAGACCAGGTTGCTTAAAGCCCCATCCAACCTGGTCTTGAACACCTCCAGGGATGGAGCATCCACAACTTCCCTGGGCATCCTTTTCCAGTGTCTCACCACCTTAACATACGCTCATACAGGTAACTTCATCCATATTGTCTACCTGTAGAATTCATAGAATACCAGGTTGGAAGGGACCTCAAGGATCATGCGATCCAACTTTTCTGGCAAGAGCATGGTCTAGACATGATGGCCCGGCTGACTCTTAAAAGTGTCTAACATTGGGAATCCTCCACTTCCCTGGGGGCCTAATTTCAACGGCTGATTTTCCTCACGGTGAAAAATTCATAGATCTTATAGCTACAGTTATGCTAACTTAATCTGATTTCAGATGAGATCTTCAGCTAAAACAAGGCAGGCAATTTCACCCTTAACCTGCTGTATTTATCCCATTATTTCTAATTGAATTAGTTGCAATGTCTATTATTTGTAGGAAAATAAGCTGTGAACAAGAGCTTTAGTAATAAGGAATCCCATAGACACTTTCTTTTTGTAGGGCATTTTCCATCTGAATTTGAAAATTGTTTAATTCAATCTGCTAGGTTTTGTATCTTTCCTGGATTAAGGATCCCTTTATATCATAAAGGCCTCTCTTGGGTTCTTTAAGGGGAGTTTATGTCCATCATGTAGTCAATCAGCTGCTAACAGGCTCAGTGATCATTACCAGTTCTCTGGAATTTTACCCCAATCCTGGCTACACCAAAACCAGTTCACTAAGAGAGGAAAAATGTGAAGGCATGGAAGTAGCCACAGGACTCGTAGCTTTTTCCTAGCACAATTTAATATTAAAAACCACTTTTTTTTTTTTTTTTCTCTGAATGCTTTTACACGTTGGATAGCAAGCATATTAAAAGATCCAAAAATCAAGTGACAAAATTGTCTATTTTGAAGACTGACAAGAGATTTGTAAACAGAAGTTCCTAAAGCTTCTGTACTGGAAAGCAGGCTAAGATACCATGGAGACCTATGTGTGGGTTGGCTTCACTGGCATCTTGGGCCACTGCTGAGGGAAGTGCTTGTTGTGATACCTGCTCTGGATATGAGTGGCAGTGAAGAAGCCATATTGTCCTAACTACAGTTAAATTACTACAGTTTTAGTAACTAACATCATCTGGGAACTTTTCAGCAACAATCGGTACTGTGATGTTACCTCTCCTTTCTTAAACTGCTGCATCTGTTCCTAGGCGAACCTCCGCTCCTGGCCCTTGCACAGCTGGGTCTGGGACTTGACACCCTCTGCTTGCTTGTATAACTTCACCAATATTAACATTAATAAGAGTGTTTGCATAAACACACCATTAGTGCTTTCAGCCAGGAAAGGTAATTATCTTTCTCCTTTTTTTAATAATGTCTGTAGAGCTGACCTAGCAAATTCTACTAGGGAGAAAAAGGTGGTATTTGGTTTTTTTTCTCTCCAGAACTCAAAATAATGAGATCTTATCTGCTAATATGACTGAGGCAGAAACTTCTTATCAGATGATGTGGTAAAAGCATACACACCAGGGAACATGACTTGCTTCTTAAATGCAGCTGGTGTGTCAGGGAAGCTCTGTACCTCTGATCAGGCAGGTGGAGAATATCCATGGGGCTGAAGCTTAGAAAGTGTGAATTTCTGTATGAGTTTCTTTAAAAGTCAGGGAAAAAAACTTGGAAAGCCTTACAGCAGTCAATGAAACTTGGAGCTTACACCAACGCAATAAAGAGGCTTGCCAACATCACTGCTGTACTCATTTAGAGTTATGAGTAAATGGACTGAGTCATAGCCAGGAACCAAACCATTGCTTTCTCCTGAGAAAGGTAACTTCTGCAGCAATAAACTCTTCAGGGAAAAAAACAAAGCTGTGCAGCATTTGAAGCGTTAATTCAGCTCCGTATGTCAAAATGATTTGACATTGACATTGGTCTATGGGTAACTCATGAATTCAAGTTATCCCTCACTTCCTAGTTTGATAAGCATGAGCCATGCTAGTAGGAATTAGAGAAAAACCTTCTGGCAATTGTTCTTAAGGAGGGTCTGGGTTCGAGGCCTGAAAAATCAGAAGATAAAAGGCCAGTAATGAAACGATTTGTTCTGCAGAGTAACTTAACGATGACAACAAATATGGCAAAGAGTACTGTTCTTGCTGCCTTATAACAGTCACTGCTTGGAGTCTAGACAAAACTGATTAGATACAAAACCATCAAGATCTTCTGATACCTTGGCAAATAGCTAGGGAATTGTTCAGAAGATGAATGATACTGGAGCAGTGCCTAGCCTCAGTTAAAGACCTAATATTTTATAAAGGAAACAGAAAGAGCAATGGAAAAATGTGATTTTGATCACCGTGCACAAGGCAGGCCAATCAAATCAAGCTCAGCATTAGCTGTAATCTTACCTTCACGGTAGTGAAGTTGCTGCTTTCCTGGACGTGAACTAAAATGCCGTTCTCGCTTCTTGTCCTGAACTTCACTTCCAAGCGGTCCACATTCGGGGGTCCTGAGCTGGCGCCTCGGGGGCCGTGTCTCAGCATGTATTCTCGCTTCTTGTTTGGGCTCATGTGGTAATCAAGTCGTCCTTTGCCTTCCAGCGATAAGGCAGTGTCGGCAGTAATATCTGGGACAGGAACAGGGACAGACTGAGCAGACTGAGTATGTGGCTCGTTACAGCTATAGCCATTATCTGCTTAATAATGACCATTTTCTTTCAGAGCAGAGATGAAGTTCAGAGCGGGTCAGGGGGGAGAGCAGGAGTGAATGGCAATTTCAGCCCCTCGACTCTTTGGCTTGAACCAGAATGTGTGTTTGAGAGTGGGAGTGTGCTGGTAATTTACTGCTGCTATCAGTCAATAGTAAATTAAAACTCGCTAGGGAACAAGTGAGGGAGGAGGGAGAAAAAATTTGGCTCTCAGAACTGCAATTCCTTCCCAGGGATGTTACTGTTTCCATTACTGCAAGCAGGGTTTCATGATATATTGAACTCTAAGCTCTTCAGGGCAGAGATAATGACTTTCTATTTGTTATGGCATTAAAAAAAAAAATAAAAAATGGCACAGCATTGACTACCAAATGCTGTTAAAATTATGGCTAAATTCTTTTGTAAACCGACACAATAAAAGTATATAAATCAGCTAAACAATCATGGGACATGTAAGAAAACAAAGCCCAATCATTATATGACAGCTACATGGAAATAAATCACTTTGCTCTCCTAGACAATCCTCCACTGATTTACAGAACTATCCATATGCGAGTTAATAACCCCAGAGTGTAAATGGGTTGCTTTCATTTGCATTTACCACATTGTCTTTCATATAATCTGACAGGCATTTGACAAAAAGAATTCTAGTTTGGAGAAGCCATAAGCCCATGCACACGATGTTTACATGAAGGGAAGGGTTTTCCCTTACCCTATCACCTCCCCATAGCAGACAAATCAATTTCTAGCTCACAAAAGGACAATAGTCCATTGTATATTTCGCCTTCAAAGTTAAGAGGTGACCACGCTGCTTCTTGTCATTATTTTATAATGTTCATTAGCCTGTGCCTCTGAAAAGAAACTCTTAATGGCATATGGTTAAACTACAGCTAGGTGCACATTAAAGAATAAGACAGTAAAACACCCTCCATACATTTTTCACAGTGCTTTCCTGTCAGTCCATCTTTGCAGTGACATTGCTGCCATGACCAGTGATCAACACAGGTGCCACCATGCTGGCAGGGGCTGGTTGTGCAGGCGCCTTCTAGTCTAGGACACCTGAAACAAATCACAAAAGTAGATGCTGAGGAATGTGTGCTCAAGAAAGCAGAGAAAATGCACTGGGAAAAGTTCAGTGTTTGACTGATACTCCCATTCTTTCCCTAGAGATGCATGTATGGAGAGGCTCTTCTCCACAGACATCTCATGTTTCTAAACAGATCCCAATTTTCAGCATCAAGTTATAACAGTCTTATGAAAGAGAAAGGAATTCAGAGACAGTGAAACTCCTGTTAGCTGTCAAGCAAGAGAAGAAAGAGGAAGACCTTACTGCAGCCTCCCAGTACTTAAAGGTGGCCCTATTAAGAAAGATGAGGACAGTCTTTTTAGCAGGGCCTCTTGTGACAGGACAAGGTGTAATGGTTTTAAACTAACAGAGGGGAGATACAGATTAAAGGAAGACATTTTTTACAATGATGCTGGTGAAACAGTGGAACAGGTTGTCCAGAAAAGTGCTAGAAGGCACATCCCTGCAAAAATTCAAGGTCAGGTTGGGTGGGGCTCTGAGCAACCTGCTCACTGCAGGGGGCTTGGACTAGCTGACCTTTAAAGGTCCCTTCCAACCCAAACCATTGTATGATTCTATGAAACATTGTTAAGTGCTTTTTTACACTGCAGACCTCCATAGACATTGTACCACAATGAACAGTGCAGACTTGGGCATGGAAAGAGGAAGGGTGAGCTAACGAATTCTGATGAGAGACTGACATTATGGCTACAACTATGACTTCAAATACTGAGATGGAAAAAACAATAGAATCAGATAGTTCATCATTTCTGAAAGACCACTCCGAGGATATGAGGGAAATTCAGTGTTACTTGAGAGGCAAAGTGAGAGAACAGACATTGTGGATTAAAAAGAAATAAGAGGTACTAGAGGGTTAGCAAACAGAGTACAGTCAAACCCAGGTGGAATTTATAGAGAAATCCAGTAACAGGGCTATATTCTATTTCAGCCTTCAAAGCAACATTAATAATAATTGGCAATAGAAATGCAATGATGTTGCTTTTTTGAAGCCTCTGTAATCTTTCATGAAACTCTCACCCAAATTCACTTTATTCCCACATTTTTCACACTTTAAATTCTAGTCATTTTTTTAATAAGAAATATCTGATGGTCTCTGAATGAAATAGCATCTGACTTTCATGACAGCTTCCTTTATTGTAAATGCAGTCCATTTGATACCATATATAGCAGACGTACTGATCTAAGATTCCTTGAGCTGCCAAAGCCTGGCTGGGCTCCAGGGGACGTCCGTTGACTGCAAACTCCATTATACAGCCCACGAAATCATGGCTTTCCACCTGTCCTCTCCTCTGAAGGATGGGCTCTACAGACCTGATGCCACCAACAGTAACTCGATTTGGTTGTACATCGAGCGTCCTATAAAAGAGTCAGAAAAATAATTTATCAGTATCAGACATTAAGACAACAATGGCAACACAGGAACTGTAACCATCAGCTATAGACTGCAGTGAAAATTCCTCTTACAAAATTTGTATTTTACATTTAGAAGGGGAGACAGAGAGATCAGTAGCGCTTGAACTAACATTTATAATGGATATGACTAAATTCACACTCTTACTGCATGTCAGAATTTCTATTCACTTGACTAAGCAGTGTGCTTGAAACCATAATGAATAAGGTTTTTTACTCAATTATTCTATAAATTGTAGATGATATTTAAACAGCTGGAAGATAGATTCATTATTTTACAAAGACATAACACCTCTGTGAGAGGGGAAACCATCCGTGACAGGAAATATGAATGTGATCATTGTAAGAAATTAGCCAAAATTATTTAGATTCAAGTTATTATTATCTCCAAAGATGATCTAAAGAAGTGACAGAAAGGCTACAGAGTTGGTTACAGTAAGCACAAGAAATAAGGTTTGTTCTCTGTAATGACCAATGTTTAAGAAATGAAAACAGTAAAAGATGACATCTAGAAATTACTGAAAACAAAGTAATTACTCTTAAATGTTTTTTAAAAGAAAGCAGTAATCAGATGATGTTATTTCTTACACCTTTATAAGAAATGAGGGGTGCAGTTTAAATAAATAAGTAAATGCCTCAAATCAAAGCTCAAAACTGACCACAGGAGTGAAATACAGGTGCTACTACTAGCATTTTGAGTCTGAGCCTGGTTTTGGCAAGATAGAATTCGAAATGTAAAAGCGGGCTTTGCTAAACATTTGTAGCAATAAATGCTATAGAACTTCAAACTGTTAAAGAGTAGTACTATATATTTAAAAGTTTGTTGATTACAACAAATACATTCGTGTTTTACTGTCTAAGATTTATACATTGTCACTAATTATGAGCATCTGGTATTCTGATTTATTAACTCTTTCTACATTATGACATGAAATCTCAGAGCATTAGACAGTAAGTTTTATCTCTGTTCTTGTGTGCCACCATGGCTCAGAGATAGAGAGTCAAGAATTGGAGACTTCTGAATAAACCCCTTGTTATGAATCGACTCCATGCTGAAATGTAACCTGAGTTAGCAAGTAGCAGTACATGTAGAAAATTTAATTTGCTTCTGCAAAGATGGGAGAAAAGGGCACTTGGGAGCCTTGCCTTTGCATGCCTCTGAAGGAGCGCAGCTGAAGTATTTATTCCTTGCTTGAGGCAGGGCTAAGGGCATGTAATCATTACTTCAAATTTATCTGGCTTCAGAGGGTGATTTCTTTCTCATTTTACTCCAAACCTGCCTTCCCCCCCCTCCTCCTCCCCAAGAATAATTCTTTACCAGTCACTAGAAACAGCCACGTTGCTAACAGTGCAGTAGCCTGGCTCCTGATCCTCAGAGCAGGAATCCACTGTCAGTGATGCTGCCTGTGAAAGCCACACACAAATATGCTGAATATTACAGGGTTGTAATCAAATTAAATATTTATGATTAAATATATTATGCCAAGGACTTGGCTAGGATGGAGCATTTCTATGTCACTCAGGATCGCAGGGTGCTTCAACCGATCAAGTACATTCTGCATCAACATAATGAATAGGAAGATGTGGGTACTAACGGGGTGAAATAATTGACTGATTCACACAGAGAATCAGTTAAACACAAAGTTTTCAGATTTGGGCAGGGTTTCACTTTGTGTTTGTTTACTCCTTGAAACTGCAGTTATTTTGGCTCGTACCATATCCTACTCTTGATCTGAACAGAGAGCTGCTCCCTTCAAACACAAAGGGCATTTCTTCTGGGGCTTGACCGTGACGTTAAACATATTGCTTGAACTTGATAAAAACTATGCTACAAAAGCTGGGAGTACAAGCCCTGAGACCACTCATTAAAAATAATAACCAATCACTCAATAATACTCAAAGAGTAACTAAGTGGACCTGATTAAGGGAATCCTTAGGCCGATATGTCATGGAAGGATCTTTGCTCCACATTGATAATGGTGAAACATTTGGATAGGTACAGTGGGACCAAGCTGGTGTTCGGAGAAATACCAAGTATCATCAGCACTTGCAGCAGTCTTCCTCTTCATCACTGCCTCCAAACCGTTAAGCTCCAGACAACAGAGTTGCCTCCTTGCCCATCTCAGTCATTTACATTAAAGGGAATCATGGTGCTTTTATTCCTAATCTCTAGAAGTCTAACCAAAGCTTTCACTAAAATCATGAAATAATTCCTGCCAATTTAAAAAGGAGTTTTTGTTTTATTCCTTATTTAGCAAAGAATTTTCCCCACAGCGATTTATGAATAACAGATGCGTTGCAAAAAATAAAAAAAAAAACCAACAAAAAACCCTGAAGGTTAGTTATTCCTTAAAACAAATTTTCAGAAAAATAAACATAATCTCCAAATCGAACATATCAGCTTCTCATGTTTCAGCTAGATGTGTGGTACAGTTTTGTAGCAAATTTAAATCAAATGTCGCTTTAAAAAATGCCCTGCTTCATATGTTGCTTTAGATTTCTCTACAGGAGCTGAGCAAACAGCAACTTCTATCAGTACGTCATTACTCTGCAATGGCTTTTTTCCCTGCCTGCAACAAAGTTCACTAACAAAGTCCTGTTGAAATCCCCATAGATCGTCCATGCTACTTCTAAATACATACCGTGAGCTGATGCATTGTACTGACCAAATAAATTCATAGTTCTTAGTCCTAAATCATGCCCTACAGTACACCTAAATTGTTCAATTTGCTATTTTTAATGAAAGCTTATCTCAAATTTCTTTCCAGACATAATGAGCAAACTACTTCTCCCGAGAAACGTCAGTCTGCAGCTCCAAAGCAGATTATAGCCCTCTAAAAATGAAACAATTCATAGAAAGAATAATAAGCTGGCTGGTCTGTATGCCATCACACGCATACATATTTTCCTTCAAAATATCAACAGCAAAAAATGAAATGAGTTTTTTGTCCTTAGCTCAATCAGCGTAATCTCCCTAACTTACATTGCTATGTGCTGTGAAAGCCAAGCTACAACCCCAGCTGAAGGGATAGATATTTGAGAATATATTTTACTTGGACTCGAGTTCATACAATTTATTTTCTAATGTTAGTCAAATGTTCCTGCTTGTTACTTAAGCATCACTCTACAGTTACCTTGCCACACTATGAGACTTTCTATCCTGTCACTCTGCAATAGCTCAGGACTGACAACTTAATGATTTTACCAGTTTCCGATAACATCCCACTGTGCTGTAGGAAATGACAGATTTGGAATCCTGAAGGGAGGCTATTTTATATAGTTTTGGACACCTGGGAGACATTTTTCCTGCAGCAGAAATATCCAAGACAAAGGCGATTCTTTTTCACATACAGTGTTTGTAAACAGCCAACATAACTGAGAAGGTTTATACATACC
>JAVSBS010007859.1:68647-129726 GCA_033124195.1 Coracias cyanogaster | reverse complement strand
GCAGGATAGAAATGGGAGTGCTGGAGGATTCCTGTAGTTAATACGTAACCTGTAGATTCACCATAAATCCAGGAAACATTTCCAGTGTCTGAATCTAATTATGCTTTGGGGCTATTTATTTATATTTTATTCTCTAATGGGCATGACTGAAGGATGAGCTAAATTTTTATGTTAGGTTTTGCTGTTTTCCTCATTTTAAAATTATGGTGCATAGTACGGATCTTTGACTTACTGAGAACACGTAGCAGAAGTGAGGCAGAGGTGCTTAAAATAGCTTAATAAGGGTTCTTAGTTATCACAAAAATCAAGTGTAGCTAATAAGGCTTACTCATTTTTTTGCAACTTGATCTCACTATGTACTCTTCTTTTTCTCAGCTAACATTAAAACTGGCATATTTGCAGGGTCAGCAAAAATTACGGTACATAGCACAGATCTTGGACTTGCCAAGGAGAACATGTAGCAGAAATGAGGCAAAGATGCTTAAAATAGCTCAGTGATGTTTCTTAGCTTTCACAAAAGTCAAGTATAGCTAGCAAGGCTTACTTTTTTGTAATTCGAACTAAGTAAATACTCTTCTTTTTCTCATCTAACATTAAAAGTGGCATATTTGCAGAGTCAGCAACAGAATATGGATGTTTATTTTAGCTGCACATATTTTAACCAGCGAATAGCAACATCTTCTTAATATTTAGCAATTGTTTGAATAATTCATGAAACTAATAAAAGTGTGTTTGCATTTATTCCAACTGTTTTGACACAGGAGAAGATGAATACTCTGATTTAACAATTCATTGGAGCTATTAAAACTAATATTTATTTTAAAACAATAAGAAACTTTGGCTATTCTTTGCCATTCACTGAAGTACTAAAGTCCTGGGAAAAAATGTATCTATTTACATTTGGAATAACAATCCAACAAAAGATGTCTATGAAGCTTATTTTTCCTCTTTAAATGCATGTTAAGCATGCTTATCCTCAAAAGCAAGAGTCCTTCAGCCAGGTATCAGCAGGACAAAAGTATAACTTGGGAATACTGGGCTTATCACTATGGTTGTTCTGTGTAAGGACTGAAAATAAATTACTTTGATAAAGCAAGATCATTAGTAAAAACTGGTAAACAGATGATAAGTTATAAACTAGAAACTGGTAAGTAGGTAAACAGTAGAATATAATGCCATGTAACTACCAAAAGAACAGAAACTTATTTTTATTTAGTATATAACTCATTTTCAAGAAAAAAAAAAATCCTGGTATGACCACCTAAACACACAAAGACATCTTTTTTCCCCGCTTTAAGGCAATTTTTAGTTATACTTTTTCTTTTTTCTTTAAGACTCCTCAATTTCTCCTCCTATGTGTATCCCTCCAGGCAACCCTACCCACCAATTACCTTACATCAGCTTCTTCTGAAGACAGCTGCTGCTACAAGGAGTCATTCCTTCTTTTCTGCAGAATCCTGAACTTCATCAGTTTATCCAGATTACCTGCTATGTGTTTTAGGGTATCAAATCCAGTGAGGGGAAGGGAATGTCTTAGGCAATGTTTTAGGAACCAGGGAGACTCCCAACCAGGGTGCAGTTAACACTATAGTTTACATGAATGATGCAGTTGGTTGCATTTATAGATCTCCTCTTAGCTGATGATTCAGGGTATTCATTTTTGTGTCAGAGACATCTTTTTCTTAGACCAGGAAAAGTAGGATAATGGTGGATAATTGATAACAGGCAGCATTCAGCATTTATCATTCATCACCTCAAGCTGATGGTATCACATCCAGGGGCTTATGCAAAACTCTAACTTCCTAAGAATTTTTTTTTTTACTTGAAAAATGTAATAGGAACAGATACCAGCTGAATGGTCTTGGGTTACATTTCAGCTGATTTGAGAGTTTTTAGTTTTTGTGTTGCTCTATTTTAATCTTGCATTTGAAACAATTTCACAAACCTACATTCCTTCATCTTAATGGGCCCTGGAAAACAGGAAACAAAGGGTTCAAAGGAAGGGCAGACAACTACTGTAAATCACAAAGTATATTCCCTCCAGAAAGTGATTATTTTAAAAACAAAACCTGATCATCATTAAGAGATGTAATTATAACACATTGTTTAAACCGTAATGATGTTGCTTTGAGGTAATCAGCTTCTATAATCCCATTCAGTGAAAAGAACTACATTACCTTTGGAGAATGATGAAGTGAAACACAGCTGACAAAACATCATAAATCAAGGAGAAGTAAGACTCTCAGTTTTCAGGTAGGCTATTATAAAGGTCTACAGCTCATGTACCCTAATTTACAGTGAACAGAGAGCCTGTCTCAGAAAATACTAATTTCTACTTATATGCAGGACCGTGTAAATACTGGGGTTTTTTTACTGAGCATGCAACTTCAATTATGAGACTATGCTTTCATTCCAAGAGAAGCAGCAAAGCTATGTATATGGTAAACTGGATTGGAAATCCACTATTTTGGATGTCTCTTTTTTTTGTTGCTGTGGCACTCAAGTTTTATATTCATAAAGAAATGGTTTTAGGCTTTACTTTCCCATTAACTGTGGCTATCCTTAATCATATATGAATCAGGATTAAATGCCCAAGCAGCTATGTTCTCTTTCTGTTGGCAGTATAATAATGACGTAATAGTCTTTATGTCAAGCATTCGCAAACAATCTGTATTCTGACTTTTGTTTGGAAAATCTATTGAATATTAGAATTTGCAGAATTTCAGACATGCCTTTGCAGACATAAAATGTCTAAATATACTGAATATTAATTGTGATCTTATCAAATAAGCTTTGCAGATACTCAACTCCAAATATATTTCTGTTTTTAATTACTTACTTCAGTGCCATTTGTTTTCTGTCTTGACCAATTAATCTCCAGACACTTAAATAATTCTTGATTCTACAATGGCCAACGGATTAAAAAAGATCTGACTCCCAAATAGAAACGTCTGCCTCAGTGGTAGTCTATTTTAAAGTCATTTGTGTTGACAAGGAGTTTAAGAAAGCTCCTATCAGATGCCACATTTAATTCATAGCATGAAAGAAGTCCAACACTTCAAACTGCAAGACTCTCATCACATTTTCTTAGTTAAAACGTTCTTTTTTCAAGCTTGTCACATGTAGAGCTTTATTTTTAGCTGACATACGGGTTGAACATTAAGATATGAGCTTTAATACCAGAAAAAATTAGATGGACATTTCTATAATGTTTCAAATTATAGGCTAGAGGCACATACTACAGTATGCTGCTAAAGTTAATGAAGTGTTTTTCTTCGTTGCAACAGCAAACATATGCCCATGTAATCTCTGCTGCTAATGACCTTAAGTGTTACAGGCGATGGGTGCCCTAGAATTATTTTGCCATGCTCCTGGCAAAACAATTTGACGTACTAATACAACATGAAATAAAATCCTGGACTGGTAAGTTAATTAGAACTGCTTGCCAATTAACAAGAATTGCTCCTGACCCGCAGCTCAGTTGCACATTTGTGAGGTTCACACAAAAGATCACATCGGTGTCCTTTATATCAACAGACCTTTCACGCTGAATATGGAACCACCGGTGTAACAGTGCTTTGAATGAAGTAGGTAAACCCTTATTTTGAAAACCTTTATTTTGAAATTGATTAACCCTCTCCTCTGCAATAAAGCATATCACACCTCCTGGGCTAATCCATTTGAAGAAAAAAATAAACAGAAGAAGAATCAACTAACTCCCCAGTCACTCCACTGGTTACATATGAGTTTTGGTGGCAGTGGTGGCAAATCCAAATACTCACACCATAATGAGCACGGCTGTGCTGACCTGGGCTGCACTGGGGCATCTGTGACACAACAATACTCCTTCGAAAAGGTAATGAAAGCCTTACCTAATCTCCTCTGGTTAGATTCTTTTTTACGATGTCTGTAAAAAGTGGCCATAAGCAGTAGTTAAAATTTTTTCAGACCTTTCCTTAAATATAGAATCATAGAACATACTGGGTTGGAAGGGACCTCTAAAGGCCATCTAGTCCAACCCCCCTACAATAAGCAGGGACATCTCTAACCAGGTCACGTTGCTCTGAGCCCCATCAAGCCTGACCTTGAACATCTGCAGGGATGGGGCCTCCACCACCTCCCTGGGCACCCTTACACTAAAGAACTTTTTTTCTAATGTCCAATCAAAATCTACTCTTTTCTAGCTTAAAACCATTGCTCCTTGTCCTGTTGCTACAAACCCTTGTGAACAGATCTCCCCTGCCTTCTTATAGGCCCCTTTCAGGTATTGGAAGGTTGCTATAAGTTCCGCCTGGAGCCTGCTCTTCTCCAGTCTGAACAACCCCAACTCTCTCAGCCTGTCAATCCTACTCATGACAGAAGCAAACATCACCCTGCTCTTCTAGGGATAAAATACTGCTATGTATGAGCATGTAATAAATATTAGAGAAAAAAATACTCAGAAGAGGTAGAAATGCTGCAGACATTTCTGTTCTTAATGAAAAAAAAAAATGACAAAGGGACAAAAAATGGAACAGACATGTTTGATCATTTTGCCTGGATTCTGTTTTTTCTCCCCACATCCTTCATCTGTTTTCTGTCGTGTATGACTGTAAGCAATTTGGGGCAGAGGCCGATTTGCTTGCTTGGCACACTCCTAGCAGCTTGAAACGCTACCACAATATGCAGAACAATAACAAGAACAGAAAAGTCATACTTGAGCATTGGAAACGGTTTCTACATATTTAATAAATTAAAATAGCTCTTGCGAAAATCATCCTGTTCTAATGCAAATCAGGTAAGTGAGATTTGCCTGAGGGCAGAGTTAAAATAATACAATACTGCGGGCACCTGGTTTTCTGAGTTTTCCTAACTACAAACACCTCATTTTGCATGACCTCTTCACCTACTGGGGATGTTCATATTCAGACAATCTTGTGCTAAAAAGGCACTTTTCTGCCCTCTTTCCATCTCTCCTGGACTGCAAGACACAGAGAAGTAAAAGCTTACCTGTATAGCCGGTTTTACAAACGCAGTTGAAGCTTCCTGGGAAGTTCTGGCAGGCGGCACCATTTTTGCATGGGTTGGAAAGGCATTCGTTTATGTCCCTCTCGCAGGCCATGCCAGTGAAGCCTTCTGGGCAACTGCATGAGAAGCCCCCCACCAAATTGTGGCAAGTCCCATCATTGTGGCAGGGGGAAGGGAGGCATTCGTCGATGTCCATCTCGCACAGACTCCCATCATATCCTGGCATGCATCTGCACACAAAGGGCCGGAGCGGCTCGTTGGCCACAATGATGACAGGGACGCTCTCATGGCTCTTCAGAGCCGGGCTCACTGCCAACCTCCTCAGGCAGCTCCCTCCATTCTGGCAGGGGCTCTGCAGGCACCAGTCGTGGTCCACAGCCTCGACTCGCACCCCACTCTGGCGGAAGAGGACATCTTTGATGCTCTCAAAGTAGGTGGCGACGCCACTAGGGTTCACGTACTGATTGTTGCCACGTTTGATGGCTGCCATCAGGAAGGTGTGGTTGCTCTCCTCATACAGCCCATAGAGCTGGACACCAGTGCCCAGCCCAGTCAGCTGGGAGTTGGCAATGCGTAAGAAGTGGAGATAGTGATTGGTGAGGAAGTCCCGCAAGCTGTGGGCACTCAGCCGGAGCAGGATGCTGTTGTCAATGGTGGTGTTGCTGAAGCCTGCAAAGAAAATCCGGATGCTGCTGGTGACAGCACTGTGTAACCCATCATTGCTGAGGACTGACAGGTCAAACGTGCCATCTGTGGATCTTGCCTGCGAGTGCAGCTCGCAAGTACTCCCGGGAATGCTGAAGAGGCTGGTGACTCCTGAGGTGAGGGAGCACTGGAAGCTGTCTAGCACGTCTGGATCCTGTGGCTTTACATTGCCCAAAATTCCACCTGGGAAGAGGTTGCCATAATAGTGAACAAAGATTTCAACCGTTCTGGGCTGAGATGGGTTGTCATTTTGGTCTATTACCTTGATCTGCACAGTACCTGTGGAAGACATCTGAGGAATGCCAGAGTCTCTTGTAACTACCGACAGGTAGAAATCGCTGATTTGCTCCCTGTCAATCTCTCTCGTCGTTGTCAGCACACCAGCCGTGCTAAGGCTGAAGTAGCTGGTTGCAGGACCAGTGCTGAGCAAGTAATACGTAAAGGGACCTTGATTCGGAGGGAGATCAGGATCTGATGACTGAAGTGTCATTACAAGAGTTCCCGCACGGTTATTCTCCATGACTTCTCCCTGGCTGGTGGTCAAAGTAGGGCCATTGTCATTGATATCTTCCAAAGTTACCAATAAAGAGGCACTTCCTGTAGCAGAAGGTGTGCCAGAATCGATGGCCAGCACAGACAGGTTGTACACAGGCAATGTTTCTCGGTCCAGCTCTGCGGTGACTGTCACCTGTCCTGTCTGAGGGTTGATGGAAAATGCACTGTTGTCATTGCCAGACCCAATGAAATAGGAAAACCTGCTCCAGCTAGGGACAGAATCTGAATCAAAGGCACTCACAAATGTGACATGGGTGCCTGGAGGAACACCCTCACTGATTCGTATACTGTAGGTTCCTAAGGTAAAAACAGGAGGATCATTGGCATCCAGCACCGTGATATTAACAGTTACTTCATCTATATCTGCACCACGAATGCTCCCCAAATTTTTTGCAAGGACTTTCAAAGAGATTCGTTCTTCTTTTTCTCTGTCAAGAGGTCCTGAAACATAGATCTGGCCACTTTTCTCATCGATCTGGAAGCCTTTCTTTCTGCTGTTGCCAAAGATAAGGTAATGGACTTCTCCATCAGTTCCCATATCACGATCACTTGCGAAAACTTCACCTATAACAGTACCTTTGGGGGCTGCCTCAGAAACCTCAAAATAATAAAGCTTGGACACAAAACGGGGCACATATTCATTTGTCCCTTCTAACTGGATGTTGACAGTAGCAAAGCTGCACCTCTCTTCATCTGGAACATTAAAAGCCTTTACTGTTAAATGGTAACTTTGCTTTGTTTCATAATCTAAAAATCCTTGGGTGGTAATCGTTCCTGTATTGGGGTCAATGACAAAGAGGTCACTATCTGAGGACTGAATAGCATAGGCAATCACAGCGTTAGGTCCAGAGTCAGCATCAGTGGCATTTAAACGAATAACAGTTGTCCCACTGGGGGCATTTTCTAACACGTTGGGAAAGTAGTCCTCGGGGCTGAACACTGGAGAATTATCATTCACATCAATGACATTGACCCTGACACTGCAGTAGCCTGTTCTGGACACCCACCCTCCATCTGTGGCAGTAACAACCAGCTCGTGCTTTTGCTGTAACTCAAAGTCAAGTGGTTTTGCTAGTGTCAGTGTACCCATAGTTGTATTGATAGCAAAGATGCCAGCCTCATTTCCAGAGGAAATGTTGTATCTGATTAATCCATTCATAGCAGCGTCTCTGTCTCGGGCTGAAACTGTCCTCACCACTGCTCCGACAGAGTGACTCTCTGGGATAGTGACGCTCATATGGCTTTGAGAAAACTCGGGTGTATGGTAGTTTTCCTCTGTTACTACTATTTCAACAGCTACCTCGGATGAAAGTGGAGGGTTACCTTTATCCTTTGCTTTCACTTTAAAAAGGAAGTTTTTGTTCAAATCAGCCATTAGTGAAGATGACACAGAAATCCAGCCTGTGCTCCTGTCCAGTCTGAATTTGTTAGTTTTGCTTTCATCAGAGATCAAGTACTCCACTTCAGAATTCAAGCCAAAGTCTTTGTCATCTACTGCGGTAACTTTAATTAAGTTTGTGCCAACCCTCACATTCTTAGTAACAGGAGTAAAATATTTACGAGCGAGGAACAGCGGCGTGTTGTCATTACTGTCTACTATGTTAACGGTGACGGTTGTCTCGCTCATTAATGGAGGACTGCCTCGATCTGAAGAAGTAACGATGAAGCTGTGCCTGTTAATGTTGACATTGCTTGAACCACTGGAGTTTTGGTACCTTAAATACTGCTTGTTGAAAATTTCCCCTGTGGTTGCATTAATTCGGAAGAACTCAGACTGGGATTTTATGAAGTAGAAGACTTGGCCATTGGACCCTTCATCAGGATCGGTGGCTGAAACCTGTGTGACCTTCAACCCAATCCCAGGAAGCTCGGGACACTCCAGGTAATAGGAAGGCTTTGTAAATCGTGGGGCATTGTCATTGACATCTGTGACAAATATAGTGACATCCGTGCTCACCGTCCACCCAGAATCATGCGCAGAGACCCTGATTCTGTAGCGATCTGTGTCCTCCCTGTTTAGTGGTCTGCTGATGGTGATGTCCCCAGTGCTGGGATTTATGGTAAATGGGAGACTCGTATCCCTTATGGAGTACCTGCTGACTGCATTCACCCCAATGTCTTCATCTGATGTTGTGACACGGGTTACCGTAAAACCCAGAGGTGCGTTTTCAGGCACGGAAGCACTGAATATCTGGGAAAATCTCGGAGCATTGTCATTCTCATCTAAAATATTAATGATAACTTTGACAGTCGTGCTCTGGAGCGGGGTGCCTTTATCTGAAGCTTTTATGGTTAGTGTGTATCGAGACAATTTCTCCCTGTCCAAGGGCCTGACACTTCTGATCTCACCAGTGGCTCGATTGATACTGAAACTATTTTCCATATTGCCCTCAACTATTTCATAGTTTAGCTGTCCGTTTAGACCACTGTCCCTGTCGACAGCAGCCACTGTCAGTATCTTCCGCGGGGATAGGTTCTCCACTATTTCTGCAATGAAGGGATCTTGCTCAAACGCTGGTGCATTATCATTGACATCTATCACTGTTATTTCCAGTTTCTTATATGAGGAAAAGGGAGGAAAGCCCGTATCTCTGGCCTCAATCCAAATAACGTATTTCTGTATGGCTTCAAAATCTAAAGCCTGCCCAACAGAAAGCTGTCCTGTCACCTGGTCAACCAGGAATGTGCCGCCCAGGTTACCACTGGCGATGTAGTAAGACAAGGAGCCTCCTCTGGCTGAAGATCCAGAGATAGTCGTGACGAGAGTGCCAACTGCTTGGTTTTCAGGAAATGTGAAGGTCTCCTGATCCGCCTGAACACGAGGAAATTCTGCTCTGTTCACAAACCTCACGGTGACAGTTGTAGAGTCCATCTTGGGGTAACGGCCGCCGTCCCTCACATGAACCGAAATCGTGACTTCAGACTCTCCTGCCAGTGGGTTTGCAGCCAGGATCGCCCCCCTCGCCGGATCGATGTGGAATTTCTCAGAGTTCTTCCCCACGAGGGAATAATGGAGCTCGGCGTTGGCGCCAGCATCTGCATCAGTGACGGTCACAGCAAACACGAATGAGCCTGAAACAAAGAAGAAAGTTAGGGCAGTTCTTCAATGAATTTTCCCACTGGTGGTGGGAAAGGTGATGCCACCTTTTCACTCAGAAGCATGTCCTGGAGCAGTGCACTCTTCCTTAAACTGCTCTGAAAATGAACTGCTTTTTTCACAAGATGCCAAGTGCAACATGGAGTAGGTGAGACTGCAAGTCATGACGCAGTCAAAAAACGTGGGTTTTAAAAGTAGGTCACTGCATTCAGAGAAATGTGTGCACAGATGCCAGTGGCTGCACATACATCTGCACTGGAAAATGGACCTGCAACTTTTTGGAAGTCTAGCATCCCATTTCTAGAACCTTCACATTATGAAAGTCATAGATATAAATAAGACTGAATGTTATTTTGATTTTTTTTTTTAATTACTCATAATTTATTTATCCACATAAAAGACCCTCCGGAATTCAATGACTACTAAGGTTAGAAAAGTGAATAGGGAGCACTCATGAACATTTGTCTTACACACCCACCTTCCCTTGCAGCCCCTTTTCTTCCTATTCCCTACATGCTGCTCCTTTGTCCCCAATAGCCTCATGCTCCTGATTTTGTGAGAGTAGTCTGAGGACAATAACTAACAGGAGTGAATTTTTTAAAGCATGGTAGTTCTCTGAGACGGGGGAAAAAAAAAATCCCATAGAAATAACAAAACTATTGCACACTAGTGCAATAACATCACTATATTACATTTCAGGTCTTTTGAATTTATGCTTCACAATGAGCTCGACTATATGGGCACCATTTGCATTACCCTCTATATTTGCCTATTTTCAAGGAAAATCCAGGGTGTTCTTTTGCACTGGACCCTACAGACCTAATGCATGACATGTCTTTCAAATTTGACACTGTCCAACCAATTTGCAGAACAGTCTGTTGATGTTTTACTGGTACTGTAAGTTAGAAAATACCCACTCCTGTATAAAAATCATGTTGATTTCAACCTCTTAAGGCAAAATCATTTACAGGCAGGAATGACTTTGACAGAGTCCCCTTAAAACTATACTTCATGTCACTATTTGTCATGTGCAATGATTTGTACTCCAGGGGGAGGAATATTTAGACAAGAACAGTATTCAAACCCTCGTAAGAAACAAGACAGGAAAAAAAAAAATTTTTTTGCTTCAATAAAGCAAATTATATTATTAATTATTATTATTCCTAGTTCCCCCTTTTAAACCTGATTAAAAAAAAGAAGGCAACTAAGTTTTTTCTTTCAAAATATACACTAGAATTCTGTGACTGGAATAACAGAAAGTCTTGATGAAGTTAAGAGGGTTTGGGGATTTTTGGAAAAGCTGTATCAGATACCCCATTGGTCTGCAGTAAAGTTCGTTTCTTTTTTTTTTTGATGGACACCATGCCTGCCAGTAACATCATTGTCAACAGCTTTTCAAAATAACGTGGAAAGATATTAATATTTCCTTTTAAATGAAATTGAACTATTAACTGAAGAAGTTGCAAACAAAACAGTGCGTGCATCCCTAGGTTTTTGCTAAGTTGAAAACAGAGCAAACATAGCTTAGGCTTTCTATATGTTTCTAGTTATAAAGGGTTTCATAAAAGAAGCATCCAAAAGGATACTGCCAGAAAACATCGGTTAAACCTAGATGTACTACTCATAAATGCATTTAAAGAAACACCCTCAAAAAGAAGCACACAAAGGCACTGTGCCCTAGTCAGAATACACAAAGATTCACTAATGTAATAATAAAATAATTTCAAAATGCTGTTTGGGAAACAGGGAAGAAATGTAAGCAAATTCATTCTTCCATAAAAAGGAGAAGTATTTGCAATTGTCTAAAGTTTAGACAGAAAACCCAAGACATAGAAATAAACCCTTTTTTTGTTCTTTTAAAGGAATATTTGTTTTGTAAACCATTTGTCTTGGAATCCTCTCTGTAGGCATCACATATCCATGTATGTGTATGCATGTGAAAACACACAGCATTGACGACTTCCACAGTCAACCAGTCTGACTGCAGCTTGGTGAATCTCTGCTAATGCAGTGATGATGTTATAAAAGTCTTTGTACTCTTTTGAGGTAGTAGATATCCTGGAACTGTATCTCAAATCTTGGAAAAAAAATCTCGAAACAGAAGAATGGTTCATGAAGTTCTCTCTATCCTCATGCAAATATATATATTCTCTTCTTTCCCCTTGCAATGACAGTTCTTCAAATAGGAAGTATTAGTATTTTGGACTTGTCTATTTCTAGTGTATTTATTTATCAGGCTTGTTTAAACACAAACTGAATCAGAAATTAATTCCTGCATTGAGTGAAGTCACTTCAATTTGGGTGCAGGTTCCGCAAAAGGAAGGTTGCTACTTGGTCTTATTTTTATTTTATTTTACTTCACCACTTGGCTGAATGAAAGGCAACATAATTAACATCCGATACAGACAACAATCTTTTTGGAAGAGGTTGACAAAATCCTCTTTAAGAATTGCTCAGAGTGGAAAAAGAGCATCTACATGCAGGAGGAGACTTTCAGAGGAAGAAAGAGGCCACTGTCTTCCTAATCCTGGAAAAATAGTTTAATGCTTGTTTGTGTGGGTGCTCATTTACACTAGGTCTTCTTTACATAACTGCAGGAAAATAATCGAATCTGGACAGAACAACCTAAAGAAAATTGCTAAATTGCAGGGATATATTGCGCTTTGCCATTCATTCCCATGCAACAAGCAGGTAACAAAACCTGGAAAACTGCTACAGAGGAACATTTCAGAAACATTTGTTGTGGCACAGTTTTGCATTTCATTAAGATGTTTTTGCAATGTGAAAAACCCCAGGCACTGTCACTGATAGGTTACCTGAAGTGGTAGGTGATGGGACATGGGTGACGTAGGGATGGTGTTGAAATTTGGGTGGGTTGTCATTCACATCAGCGACAGAGACGAGCACGCTGGTGGAACTGGAGAGAGCCCTGGGGAAGCCCCCGTCACTCGCCACCACCACCAAAGTGTAGTTCTCCCTTGCCTCTCGATCGAGGAGAGCACTGGTGATGATTTGTCCTGTTGATGGGTTGATTGTGAATTGTGAATTGCCACCAGTAAGCCTATAGCTGTTTGAAAGAAAAAGCAAGGACAAAAAATTTGATTAGTATTTCATAAGGCAGCCTGCTGCTTTAAGGTAAAAAACATTTTCTATACGCTTCAGACTACCATGCTGATGGGTATCAACATACGGATTTTCTTCTGACTGCCCATTTATCTTTAATTTTTTTTCTCTTCCGTATTTTGAGATCTGCCATAAATGACATTTCTGGGGATTCTGAAGCACACAGTTGCTTAATATAGATAGATATCCAACAAACAAGGAGCAGACTGAGACTTTGTACATTTGGAGATACAGTTGGACATATTCTCAAAACTACCCCCTAAAGGCATCCTCTGGTACTGATTTTCCTGGGCTAACGCATTAGGTGTTATTCCACAAGGCTGGCATACCTCTTAACTGAAGCTGCAGAATATAGTTAGAAAAATTACTGTTTTCTGAAATAAAACAATGACAATCTTACAAAATAATATGAGTATTTATAATTTCTTATTTATTGTTTCCTGATACTGAGCTAAGTTTTGCTATTCAAGATTTTAATGTTAATTCACCTAAATTCATAGCAAATCAGTAACCATAGAGCTACATTAATAGAGACTAATGGGGACCAGAATTTGACCCTTGGAACAGCACAGTAGCAGCATTTTTGAGGTATATGATTCCATAAAAGATTCAGAAGAAAATGGCTTTTCTGAAAGACAGTAATATTCCTATCTTAACCTTTTAAAAATCAGAATAGGTTATAACAGAAATAATACCACTGGCCAGAAGCCTCACCTAGAGGTTTGACAGCCAGCCTGGGTAATAAGCTGTGGCAACTTCTGTTCATTCATTAATCTCTACAGAATGCCATGAGCATCCTTTAATTGCTTAATTATGATGTAATATGATGGCCACATGTAATTATTCTCCAGCCATAGCAGTGTGTGTCTAGGGTGGAAAGAACATGCACAAAAGCCTAAAGCACCACTTAAATCTCCCTAAATAGCAGCACAACAGGCAAATTTCATCTGTGATTTGCCATGTTTTAACCCTGTGTGAGGTGTTGCAGAAGACAGAGAATTTATCATCTGTATTTCCACATACACAGAATAGCTCAAGCTTTAGCATTGGAAAGATGCTATGAAAACCTTTATAAAAAATTAATAAGATAAAGACAAATTACATTTGATATAGGATATTCCAAGTTATATCTGAGTACAGCTGCAAACCAACTGGACCATGTAAGTGGGTCTCAGCATATTGACAAAAAAATTCCAAACCCAAGCCAAAAAATAAACCCCAACCTCCCAAAACTTTAATGGTGACCACTGGCATAAAAGGAATTTGACTGAAGCACTTAAAAATCGACCCATTCAACTAGTCTGTGCTGACCCCTCTCATCTACGCTATCTTTAAGAAGGCTGCTCAAGTGTGCACTGCCATTAACAACCTCATTGGCCTCCTGTAATGACTTCACAGGTTATCACCAGAAATAAGAGAAAAAAAAGAGTTGGCATGTGTGGGCATGTAACAGCTTTGCAGATTACCTACTTCTTGCATAGGACAGTCCATTTTTTTACTTTATGTGAAAATTTTAGCAGAGGATTTTACATACCATCTCAGGAAACCAAAGATCTGGTTTTGAAACATGCTCTAATGAGACTGAAAAGGGGTTCTGAGTGCTCAGCACCTCTGACAAGATGACCTTACATGTTCTGCTGTCTGGCTTTTGCCAGTTTTGTAATACTAGTCACATGTAGGATTTGCATTACTCTAAACGCTGAATCTGGACAATTTCTGTCCAAGAAAAACAAAGTATCTTCCCAAGTCTAAAAAGTGTAAAACAGAACCTGAAAACAATTTTTAAATAGCTGCTTACGAAGGAAACAAATATTTTTATCAGCTATTCTCCTATGAGGTGCTGAGTGAATGACAAAGACTAATGGCAGAGATATTAAAGCAATTCAATCACACTAAAGAAATCTGAGAGCACCCTGATAATTTCTGATTATGAGATGCAATCATTACAATCATTCATGCTTTGTATGGAATTCTTTTTTATAAAGCAGCTTGCCAGAAATAGTTTCTTAGAGTAAGAGTGAATAGAATTAAAAGCTTCACTTTTTCACAATTTAATAAATGGTAATTTTGGATGCTTTTCAAATACTTAAAGATGCCAAAACATCAGGTTTCTATTTTTGGCTTGTAGCTAGCTGGAAAGAATAAACGACAGTATTTTATACACACTTGCTTTGCCATAACATAGTTCTGGTTTATTTTACTTCCTTTTTTACAAAAAAGTGACAACCACAGTTATATTCGTGTGGACTTTGAAGAATGAACTGAGGTGAACTAACAAAAGAAAAAAAAGAAGCTACTTTTATATCCCGTTTTGTAAGTTTGGAAACAGAGGTACGGGTGTTTGCAGCTACAATAGTTAAATGTGATGAGATGTGCCTGTCCAATTAATAACTAATACGAATCTGCTTTTTATTCCATTTGCAATAAATCAGTCTTGGGTGGATAATATTCAGCTTGTCACTGCCACTCAGCATCTTCATTACTTTTGTTTGCAAAACTGGGATTGGCTGGTGTTCAGTGCAGCGCCCAGTTAAGTTGCATCAACTGAGCTCAGTAAACCATTTGGCATTTAAAGCAAAAATACCAAATTGTAACTTTTTACTGGTTTTCTGAATAGGACAAACTTTGTGCCTTGCCTTGTGTAATTTTCATTCTAAACTGAAGACGTGAACCGACCATAAATTGGCCCAAGAAAAACGTTGGCTTTCAGTGAAAACTGCTGACTAGATGAGAAGATGTGAAAGCAGCAGCAAGGCAGGGGGTGGTTTCTGTGGACCATTCAGAGGTCTGCAGCATCTCCTGTAACACCTGTATTGGCATGTTGAGGGACATGGTACCTGCTCAGCTAGTTTATTATAAATGCATCCAAGTCTACATAAGCAGTCACCTAAATGACAGTTAGGTTTGAAAAGCCATTTAAGGCTCAGAGATACTGAAGCCTTCCCCAAACATATGTATGTGATTAAAAATTTAATACTATTCACTAGTCTGGACATTTTAATGCTAAAAAGTTATACTAATTTCTAGATTTGCCTAGCGTAAAAGTTAAAGTCTATAGATGACTAGAGCTGTAAGATACGTTCTGCACTTTTTATAGGGTAACTGGTTTCATTTGAATATAAGTGAAAACTGATATTTTATTACTTAATTCTGCCCCAAAGTCAGCTTTTGTAGCAAATGTTTTAATGATGTTTGCAAAGTACATCTTCCTCTTCCCTGCCAATCCCCTCCTGAAAGCTCCTTCGATGAATACTTAAGAAGTCTGTCAGCCTCCAAGAGCAGTGTTTTCCAGCTTCTTCAGGAATACATTTTAAAAGATTTGTATTGTATCTATTAACTATATCCCTCATTACAAGGCCTCAACTCTAAAAGCTGTGCTAAATAGAAGGCAAAAGCCTTTCCAAAGCCTATGCAAGCTGATGGCCGTCAGTAACGAGGATAATTCACAGCTTATATTGAATTCCTTTCTGCAGAGAACGTATACAGAAAGTCTGCAAGCTGAGGTGATTAATCCATTTATGATATTATTTGGAGTTTCGGGGTTTCTTTGGTTTTTGTATTTATTTATTTTTAATTTGTCTACCTCTACACTTATTGAGAAATATAAATCTAGCCTATTAACAACTACACAAGTTAAACTTGCTTCCTTTTTGCTTAGTTAAAAATTAAAAAATGTTGCAACTCTACTTGTCCTTAATATAATTCTAAAAGCCTACGGACAACAACAAAAAGCCAGATTTGCTGAAATAATTTAGCTATGCATATACAGCTGTCCTTTTGTGTCTTACAGCTTTATGGCACGTTGGTGATGGGCACTGGGGGAAAAAAAATTCTCTGGGCGAGGTACAAGGCAGTATTACATACAGCAACAGTAAATGACCTACCTAACAACAGCATTTGTAGAAGCATCAGCATCTGAGGAGTTTACAAGCAAAATATCTGTCCCCGTAGGAGCATCCTCCGGAACAGTGGCTGAATACACGTTCAAGGCAAATGTGGGGACGTTGTCATTGACATCATCGACCGTGACAGCAACGGTTCCAGTGCCAGTGAGGGCAGGAGATCCTGCGGGAAAGTGGGATACAAAATGCTAGAGGTTACAAATACCACCACGCTAATCCGAGGTCTGCCAGCCCTGATTTAAAGCCTAACGCTTGAGCGTGTCACAGTTCACAGAGCACGAAACCCAGTTCGGCATGCAGGACAGGGTCAGATTTATTTCAAAGGCATCTTGACATAAAGTACAAGTTGTGAAAGAAAGAAAAAAAAAAAAAAAAAGAGAAGAGTTGTTATTTTTCTTGCTCCACCTAATTCCAGAAATATTTTGTAATATAAGCCCAGTGGAAAAAGATGGTCTTGGAACTGCTCAGAAGCCTTCCTGTAACAATTAGGATCAATTTGAACATGTGGTTGACTTTCCTATTTCTCTAAGAGAAGACGTTCAAAGGTGGCATGGCTGTGAAGACTCCAGCCCTCAATTTATTTCTCCGCAGAGTAAATAGAGTGGAAACAGTGGCAAACCCCAGGTTTCCATGTGCCTTTTCCACTGCCGGTCACATCCCTGACCTGGGGAGACCTTCTCGGAGCGGATGAGAGGGTTGCACAGGCTCCAGCCCCATTCAGACTTGATTTCTCCAAAGAAGCAATGATCTATAGCAGCAAATAATGCTTGCTGAGACAGGGTATTGGCTTATGAGAAATTGGACTGAACTTATTTAACCTACGGCATTCATCTTCCTTGTTATTCTAATACTTCACTCTGACGAGCAGAAAGAGCATGTTTATTCATGGGCAATCTCTCAGTATTTATTCTCTTAAGCTTTTCCTTTGTCAAATCCCAAAAAAGACAATGAAAAGTTTTATAAGTTCATGTTAGTTTTGCCAGTCTCTTACACTTATTTTCAGCCAAGGACCAGCAGGACATCTGCTGCTAACCAAATGAAGGGCTCTGAAAAAAAATGGATTGTTCCTTTCTTTGAATAGATAACAAAAATGAGAAGTGAGGGATAGTGGAGTATAAAACACATGAGCTATGGCTCCTTTTACTCAAAAGACAGATGATAACCATGTCTGTTTTACTCAAGATTGTGTTGCTTTCCCCTTCAATCTCAGATAACAAGTCAACATTTGCCGGACTGGGAAAAATGCAATGATAATGAAATGCTTTAGGCCAAGGACTAGTTCGAGTCCTTGCTGCAAGCATATTACATGGAGCTATCATTTGATGAAACACAAGCAGCCCCTGTGTGACCACTCCAGTCCTTCCAACCCAGAAGATGATTAGGTCGCTGCTACCCAAGGTTATTGCTGGCCCTCAACCTTAGGGCTGGGAAGGACGCAGTCTCTGCTTTTGGGTCTCCTGTGGTCCTAGCAAGGGCCCCAGACACCAAGCTCTTGTATAAAAGAAGAAATAACTACCCTTTTTCCTATGTGTTAACTCTTGCAGGTTGAAGAATTGCCACACTGAATTGCAGCAAGAAGCTGGGAGCAGCTTCTGCACAGGAAAGATGTTTTTTTACTGCATTTATGGCTGGACTTGATGATCTTAAAGGTCTTTTCCAACCGAAACGATTCTACAAATCCATGAAATACTTCAAAGTAGCTTGGCTTAATGCACAAACAGACTGAACGAAAGAGCTTCCAATTGAAAGGCGTACTATAAATCTCACAAGGCTGACTTTGAAGCCTGCTGATCGCACGGGATGGATCACGATGCCGAGGAAAGAAGGTGTGAGCCAAAGAGTATAGGTTTCTTGCCGCGGCTGCGCACAATGGAGGCCTTTCTCTGCTCTTGTCTGAGGTCATTCATTTTGCCAATTAATATACTTTCAGCCAGGAAGGTTACATTAAGGTAATAAGTCTGACTCATTTTTTACCCTTCCCCCTCCACCCCATTTTGTCATTTAGCCAAACACATATAGATAGAAAAGACTGAAAAAGTGTTCTTGGTTGCTGAAATATTGCCTGTGGAGTGTTTATTATCACTGTGTTAAACGAAACAGAGTCCTCAGCGGTGTTTGCTGCATGTGTCATCAAGTTCTGGCCTCTCAAATACATCTAATCAACATCCATCTCACAGCAAATTATATGAAAAGTTGAAACTTGTTAAGTTTCACAGGTGATTAAACAATTTATACATAATTCACATCTGCTGGCATGGACATATGCTAACATCAGAACACTGCAGTGGGTTTGTTCTTTCTCCTGCATGGCTATCACCTCTCTGGTCGCATCATGGAAATGGTCAAAAGGGATGCCAGATGCAACAGCTGCTTATGGGCTATAGATACTCTCCTGGGTCAGGATTACACTGACAGCAGCACCTTTTGACTCAGCCGTTTGACCAGCCCTGGTCCTCTTTCCTCTCTGAGGAACCTGAATTTGGAGGGTACCAAACAAACACGCCAAGGGTCAAACCCCAGCCCTTACCTCAGCCCCTTGTATATTCCATGCCATTATTCTCCAGTTCCACTTCTCTGTTGGACGCACCTACAAGGCCCTGTACAGCACAGTATGGACTTGTTTACATTAGCCTCAAAGAAGTGAATATACCAGGCAAGGTTGAGCACCATACTAATAAAATTAGCTAATGTAATGTAATGTAAGTAACCCAAACCTCATTCAGTGATAGCTCATGGCTGTGTTGTGCTCACAGGAACATCCAGAAGTCCAGTATCAATTCAGCTGTTTGCAACATCCCAAGTCACTCCTCTTCAGTTCAAAACCTGAAAACTTTCTCATTTTACTTAGATGGAAAACCTCACATATTTACACTAGTTTCCTCTCTATGTAGTTATCCAAATATGTTTTTTTCCTTTAAGTAAAACCTCACGTCCACAAATTTATTCCTTTATTCTATTACACTGAAAGATAAAGTTGCAGTTTCACAGAGTCCTTAAAGCATTTATTCACTTGAAATTAAATGACTAGCTCACATTTCTGCAGTTACTGAGAAATATAAGAAGAGGAAATTACAAATGAAGTAATTGTCGATGGAAAAGAAATAGCTCGGGGGCAAATTCTACCGTCCTCAGTGAACTTTCAGTGAAAGTTGTGCTTGTATAAGGACCACAGAATTTGGCCCCTGGTAATAAGTAGGTTTCATAAAATGTACATGTCATATTTGTGGTAAGAGAAGTAGTTTCCATGGTCAGGCTGAGTTCCCAGATTTCTTAGTTTTGCTTCGATAGCACATCTTACCCAAGTCAGTTGTTCTTATTATGCTAGGGCGTCATCCCTTTTTTCTTCAAACTGCACTTAATTTTTTGCATAAATAAGTGTAGTAAATTTTGTGCAAATTCTGCAATATTAGCCAAGCACCCACACTGTTTTTAATAGACCAGACCCATTGCAACCTATATAAAACTGCTGTAGACAGCCACAAAGCCTCTGAGTGCTCCAACAAACAGCCCTGAGGGCTAGAGCCACAAACATATACTTTTCCTTTAGTGAACTTACACTAAATTTTATACCAGTTTTTCACAATAGTCCAAACTATTTTTTGGCAGAAATGGCAACTATTTCTTTGTCAGAAACTTCTTATTTAGAACATTTCTGTAGTGCTATACTACTACTGTGTTTTTTTTTTTTTTTCCTTTTTCAAATTCCAAAATACCATATCTCACAGATGCTTATGGTATCCACAAAAAAAAGTTTTATAGAAAGGCAGAGGAATGAAAGAATCATCGAATGATTAATAACTGGAGAACATAAAGTTAACTGTGTTAATTAAATGGGAGAGATCAGATTGACTGTTCATTGAATATCAAATCTTTAAAAGATGATGACAGTAATATATTATTATTTTGAAGTTCCCATCTCTGTGTGGTGTGGTCTGTTTCTGTGAACCGAACAGTTTATTTTCTAGGTGACAGCCGTACATATACATTAAGCAGACCGTCCTGCAAAAGTCCACACGTCATTGCTGAAATAAAGATTAACCTGGGATAGTATCAAAATAGTAACGCTGAGTTCAGGAAGAAAATTGCTTCCCACGGATGTTCTTCCAAAAAATTAAGCTTTTTGCTTACATCTGCAAGTAAACATGTGTCTGGGGATAAAGAGAAGGAGCAGACCTTGAGAGCCTGCTCCTTGGAGGCCTGCAGTGGAGGATGAGTTACAGAAGGAGGTTACAAGAGGCCATCTCAGACTTGGCCAGCACTGGGCTGTGGGTCTCCTCTCTGAATGGGACTTTTGAAGAGGTGATCTGAAGGAATGGCTATGGACGACCATGCAGTGGGCAGGCAGCAGCACAAAGGTGGGACCCCTCTTCTCTTGGCAAGGTGAGGCTGGCAAAGACTTACAAGCTGATCTTTCGCCACATTCACCACTGTTCATTTGCAGCTGATCGCTACAACAATATGATGATATTGGAAATGTGTCAGTTTAGAAGTTATAACATGTCCTCTCAACATTTTCCTTCTCCCATCCAGGAGAAGGGGGACGAAAAATACTGGCTCTGTGCAGCAATGCACATAGAAGAAAGGAAACTAAATGCACAAAGGTGACAGTGGGGAGAAACAGAATGTAACCTGACAATTTCTACTTCTCAAATGCAGGATAACCAGAAAAGGGAGGACAATATAGGTTTCTGGGTGAACTCATCGTAAGTTACACATTCCCCTAATTTGTGCTAATGCTTATGAGTCACGAAGTCATCCAGATAGGATGAACCTAAAGATTGCTTTCACTTTGCCCTACTCATGCACCCTTAGAAGAAGGGAGCATCAACTGCTATCTTCATAGAATCACAGAATCATTCAGGTTGGAAAAGACCTTTAAGATTACCGAGTCCAACGTTAACCCAGCACTGCCAAGTCCACCACTAAACCATGTCAGTAAGCACCACATCTATGCATCTTTAAAACATCTCCAGGTATGGTGACTCAACCACTTCCCTGGGCAGTCTATTCCAGGGCTTGACAATCCTTTCAGTGAAGAAATCTCTTAACCTCCAATCTAAACCTCCTCTGATGCAACTTGAAGCATTTCCTTTTGTCTTCTCACTTGCTACTTGGGAGAGGAGACCGACTCGCACCTCACTATGACCTCCTTTCAGGTAGTTGTAGAGAGTGAGAAGGTCTCCCTGAGCCTCCTGTTCTTCAGGATAAACAACCCCAGTTCCCTCGACAGCTCCTTATAAGACTTGTCCACCCATCCACCCTTGTCCTGGGGAATAGGGAAAGTAAACTGCCTCAGCTCCCTGTAATCCCCAGCACATGGCACCGTATGCTCCAGTGTATGTTCAGCTCTGCACACCATAGCTTGGACGCCAGGAGATGTATGGAATGATCAGAGTACTTACTGGACTGGAGTAGTAAAAGAAAACAATTGAAGGAAACTTGCAGAGTCATTTACGTTCCTCTCAAGACAGCTCAGGAAAAGATGATGCTATTGGAAATTGTCTCAGCTGTGTAGTACTGTATGGCTCACAGTAATAATTAGAAATAGGAGTATGTGTTCAGCACATTAACCACATATTGTTTGAAGCTTTAATGGCTTCTGGGTCCTGTTTGTGCCATGACTGGCACAGCAGATAGTAAAACTATCACCCCTTTCAGAAACCAGGAACTCAAAAGTTTTTGCCAGCATTAAAATACGAAAATTAAGTGCTAGAAAACTAACAATAAACTTAAGCAAAAGAACTAGAGATATGTTTCACTAAAATGGAAAAAAGGGATTAAAATTAAACAAAATGAATCTAAATGACTAATCGAAACTCATACTGCAGGCAGTTTACAACATTTTGTGGTAAATTAAACACATCATTATCCTGAAAATTGGAAAGCGATTTAACAGAAATGGAATTTTTGCCTCACTGAAACGCGTTGCTTTGCAACAAAGTGGATTTCACTTCTGCAGTCAAACACTCAGTGAATGAGTCCCAGGACTAGAAGTTGTATGTGTTATTACAGAGCATTAACTTTTTCACTCAAGTAAACAAGGCCTTTCTCACAATAAAGCGGCCAATCTTTCTAAATGCATTTAAATGCAGACAGAGTGTACTGAGCCTCACACAACTGGTGAGCTGTAAAATAAATACGAAGCTAGAGTAATTTAAAATGCAACCAGCCTGCATTATGCTTTGGATTTCTCGTGCACATGAAGCCTGATTTGAAACGTGGATGACCTTAAATTAACTTTTTTACCAGGAACACAAAAGAAAGAGCGTATGCGAAATGAGAAGAATAAGTAGCTCTTTTTACAAGGTTGCACTACAAATATTCATCCTGGCTGGGTATGTTGATTGTGTCTTATTTTCCTCTTACTCAATTTTTTACTACAGGCTTCCATACTAAGTCTTAAAAAAAAACGGTGAACCTAGTATATTTTGAGACAAGAGCTGAAATAAGCAGTTAATAAACAAATATAATAAAAAGCTAAGAATTTATCCCTACTCCCATTCAGTTCAGTGGGTGACTGGTGAAGTACACCATGCAGGAATCCAGATTTTCCAAATTTGAGTGTGTCAAAGCTGAGTTTTTCTCATAGTTAGGTTCAAAGTAGTAGTTGTTCCCAAAGCTGGTTTAACAGAACGTGTACTTCAAAACACAAGGCAACTGTTGGGATAGATCTGCACTTGTGCAAGGACTACCTGACAAGAAAAAGAAGATTTTCCTGTGCTGCATCAGATTTTAGAAAGCTCAATATCCTCCCTCATCTACAGCCCAGTTCCATCCCAGCCTAAAGAACCTGGGAGCAAACAGGCCTAAATTTGGGAACATAATCCATCAAAAGGAAATAAAAATACATCACTAGAGAGAGTCCAGCCTTGTTCAAGCAATGACATGTCCAGCCATGCTTAGGCTGATGCATGTGCACAAACACACATACTCATCTGACAGAATCTCTCACATGGTTTTCTCCACATGATTTTGAAATTTGTGGATAGCTCCCTATCAAAATTCCCAACTGACTCCATCCTATGAATTCACTGGACAGTTTCACAACAGGGACAACATTACATTGCAATACCTTTAACACACTGTTGAAAGGGTGGGACTTGTATGCATATACAGAGACAGTTCTAAGTCCTCTATTACAGAGCTGGACCTTCTGGAACACAGATAGAGACTGAGAACAAAACACATGCAATAAAGCAAAAGTATAGTAGATATTTAGCACAACTTGAAGCTGTTCCATGTAGCAAATCTTGCTCTACACATACACACGCGTATGATCTGGAAGAGTCCTGCTCTGCTGCCCACAGCATAAGCTGCATACATAGTTACTGACATAAGCAGATGCTGGTTAGTGACTTGTGGCTGTCAGATTTTGTTCTCCTTCCACAAAAGTCACAAGCATTAATCCCATGTGCCACAAACTCCCTGACACACACTTGTAATCTATTAACATGAAAGGTACAGGTCATTGGAGATGGTGGTCAGAAAAGACACACACAGGTATGGCAGGTTTCTTAGCCAGAACGGCATTTATTTCATAGAATCGTTTAGGTTGGAAAAGACCTTTAAGATCATTGTGGCCAACTATTAACTAACACTGCCAAGAAGGCAGAAGTGGTAAAGTGACTTACTGCCAGGAATTTTTATCTCTTCTTTGTAGGAACAGAAAATGCAATGCATTGGCATCAAGACATAGTCAAAACAGGGGATTATCTGGTTTTGGATCAATTATGCCTGAGAAGACATGCCATCTATTTGCATCTAAAACACCATCTGACAATTAATATTGCGTAGATGATGATTCTGAGCCAAAATTCCAGACAAAGAAGTTGCCTTCTTCCAAATACGTTTCAGAAAATGAAGTTTGAAGGAAAAATTTTCACAGTTGAATATAATTATCTTATCCAAACCTGGCAAATAACTGTTTGTAAGGACGCAACTCCCTGTGCCCACACTGCAGGCAGGTCTGGGAGGGTTGGCATGACCATGCGCACTGCCAAGGCCTCCAGTGACCAAAATAAAGTTGAAAGAAAGTGGGATTGCAACTTAAAAGAATAGAAAATATTTTTTAAAAAAATGTTTCTGCCTAAAACCACCAAATTACTTCTCCTTGTTATAAGTTATTGCTGTAAACAGAAAAAATAGAGAAGCTGGCTCCTGCAGAGACTGCTGACTAAGGGAATTTTTGACTGCTTGTGACTCCTGAATATCCCACAGCGAAATTCCTGTAACGCAGGATTTTGAATTATGCTTTAAAAACACCCTGTATAAATAGTGAAGATTAACCAGCAGGAGAAGCATTCAGGCCATATGTGCCTGTTTTACTTGTTTTATCCTTGCAATTAAGGCTTCCTGAAATTGTAGCTTTGTATTTGAAAATGAGCTAGCAGACTTTCAATTTATAAGGTGTAACGTTTAATTTAAAAAATGGTTTAAGATCACCGAGACTGGAAAAATCTCAGTATTTCTCAAAGGCCAAGAAATTGCATACTTATCTTATTCTTCTGCAAAACAGATTACATTATGGGAACTCATAAGCACATTTGAAGCAAATTTCATATAAAAGTGAGGTAAGCAGAAGGACAATAATTTTAAATTAATTTTCACGCAAGACTTCCAACCTAATCTTAGCGAGATGGATGAATAAAGAGATAAGGAAGGAACTGTAATAGCTTGAAAATTTACAAACTGACAATTATTTCTTCTTTGAAATTTTCCATCCTTTAAAGCATTATATTCCAGATTGTTTTCCAGTTTAAACACATCTACCTGAAATTCTTCTCCAAAGAAATACACCGCTTCTTTGTCCTCAAACTAGCACTAAGAAGCTAAGAAATAATGGTAAAGTAGAAAAAAAAGAAAAAGCCAGGATCTTAAGACCATGGATGTGAGATGAGACTGAGGATCAGGGCAATAACTGGCTCCACTAATGAACTTCACATTGATGTAAGTAGGTCCTAAAGTGACTGCATCCCATTCATATTTGCTACATATTAAGTGCTTATGAGTCTTTTGTGAACATGGGGGTGACATTCAAGAAATAAACACAAGATATAATCATGCAACTTGAGAAAACAATGGTATTTCAACTGAAGCAAGAAAGGACTTTTTCCCAACAGTGATGGAAATTTCCATTCTGATGTGGATGGAAATAAAGGAGAAAAAAATATCCCTACCAAGCAGAGAAGCTACTTGAAAAAGTGTGGTGAGAACTTCTCTGAACTATGTCTTCCATACAGTACAGTTGATCTCAGCTTACCATAAATCAATACTTTTGTCATTTATGACTGAAAATATTTCAAACTTTAACCAGATAAAAATCTGTAATCCTGCATGAAAGCTGATGCTAATTGCTTCTTATTAGATTAACCCTTTAAGAAGGAGATGAGCTTTGACAGTTCATGGCACACATGTCCCTAGCAAAGCTGGTATTTTTTGTCCTTTATTTCTACCTTTTTCATTTGTTATTTTTACAACGTTCTTGTAAGCAACTCTGGATGATGAGAAATGACACTGAATTACTAGATATATTCTTGTTTACTTAATTAGCAATGATGTAACTTGCTAGAATAAGAAAGACCATTGCCTACATTCAATTTTTTAGGTGGCATAACATTATATTCCTTGAAAGAGACAACAACAATTCTCACTCAACGTTTACAAATAACCAAAAATTCTTAATAAATAATCAGGTTTCTACAACAGTCTGGATTTCTTTTATTTACGAGGGATGAAAGAGGCAAAAGATTCAGTTACCTTGTAAAACTTCATCTTTTCAACTAGAATTCAAAGAATGTCTGCAGAGAGATTAAAGTTTTGGCTGTGTTACTACATCTTATCTTATGCTTCCCTAGACTCTAGATGAGCAGTATGTGAACCTCATTAGGTTTCTGCTCGTCTATTAAAAAAAAAAAAACACAATAAAGAACAAAACAATTATGGGATTTGCATCCGTACTGAGGTAGAACCTACAGAGTCCTCAACACCACTTGGACCTGAATAACATTGTTATATTGTTGTGCAGATAGTTTGCAGGTTTTTATATTGCAAAGCAGAAATGCATACACTGTGCTTGATGCCCCCCTCCCATATCAGTTCTGCCACAGCTGGCTCTCTTCCAACACCCCAGTTTCTAAACCTTCTTGCCTCTGTTGGTGCAAAATCTCTGAAGAGCTGTTTATAAAGAATACCACCTTTACAGGCCATAGTTTAGTAATTGGTCCATATTTTATATACATTAATTATCACAGAATCATAGAATTGTCAGAGTTGGAAGGGACCTTAAAGATCATCTAGTTCCAACCAGTCCTATCACTACCCAGCATCCTAAAAAGTCCCTCACCAGCTTTCTTGTAAGCCCCCTTAAGATACTGGAAGGCCACAATAAGGTCTCCTCGGCGCCTTCTCTTCTCCAGACTGAATAACCCTAACTCTCTCAGTCTGTCTTCACAGGAGAGGTGCTCCAGCCCTCTGATCATCCTTATGTCCCTTCTTTGGACACGTTCCAGCACATCCATATCAATAACCACTAATAACCCAACAAACCTCAGCAAGAAGCAGTTTATCCCATCCTAAACAAGACTGCCTGTTACTTTCTGGATTCTTCATGATCCCAAGAGAGCAGAAAGAGAATTACACACGTGATAAAAGTTTGAATGGAGACGCATGAACTCAAACTGAGGACTTTTCTGAAAGTCCACAAGTACATCTGAACTATAGAGGATAAACATCTTTAACATATATTTCTAACTCTGCTTGCCTTGTCCAAATAAAATCCACCAGCAGCTTGAATTGGTTTCAAAACCAAAGTGAAAAAACTAACTACCATTGTTTTCAGATATTTCAGCTTGTGCCGGCCAGCCTGAGCCCTTTGCCAACCTGAATATACATCTCTCCCTCACTGCACCCCAGAGAACACAGACGCTTGGAGTTAGCCCAGAGGCTTTTGCTGAACTATTTTGAAAACAGTGATCTAATAATGAAGGTTTATCTCCAAATAGAAGACTAAATCCCTCACATAATATTCCAGGGCTGGACTGCGCATCTCGTGGGGCGGTCTTCTGAAAGGATGGGCTAAGGCCCTCATCTCCTTGGGGGAGTAAATGTGTCACATCATATAGACATGGACACACTCTCTTCCTTGACAGCTTCTCTCCAGGGAACATCAGACTGATTTTGGCATAAACCCGCTTCCTAAATAGCTTTTTGAGCTTTTTGTCTTCTAGAGAAAAATTAAAAAGTGCTAACAGTTTCTAGGCTCTGTGAAAGGGTATGATCCTGCTATTAGCTTCCCACAACTACAAAATGTCACTCCCAATTATCTTCTGGTTTTAGATGATGGTTAAGACAAAACGAACACTATGAACTCACTGATGAGTCTGTCACCATTTCAGTTCTCCCACTGCATGATTTAGACATGATTTTAAAAATCATGCAAAGCTACTACAATGGTAGTTTTAGTACCGGTATTAAAAGAGCAAAAATAACAGAACTAATAAGCTTCCATAAGGGCAAGGAAATAAATTGTGCTGGGGCGGAAACCAATATTTATTTTGAAACAGCTGTGGCATAAAGCAAGACCATAGAAGAGAGCAATCATATAAACTGCTAAGCACCAAGGTAAGCATACGCCAGCTTCATTTAGCTCACCAAAGCCTGAAGCAATGTGTATATTTAGATATCGCCCAGAAAGCATGGAAAACAGGACATTTCTAACAAAAATTTGTAAGCTGCTTGTTTGTTTTGACAGCACCAATACTTAAAAATAGCTGAATTTGTTTTAAAAACAGAAGTCATTCTTTTAAATCAACATCATTCACACTGTAGACTGCCTCTTAAGTAGTGATGCAGTGTACGCTGAGAAAATAGTATGAGCATAAATGCTTTCAAGCCCAGTCACACAGACCTCACCCAATGTCAAGACTCTTTCTTACCATTCCTAGAAAATACAGTTGTTCTTTACTTGTCACCCCAAACTGGGAAATAACTTCAAATGTGTTAAAAAAAATCATACAACTACATTGTCAGATTTCACTTGATTTTAGGATTGAAAGGAAGGAAAAGCCAAGAATTCCTGAAGAGGATATAACCTCTCTGCTTGGTTGCCCTCTTGCATTCTTAAAGGAAAGAATGTATAAGTTGGGGGCCAACTTTTTCTAAAGAAAAAACATATGGTTGTTTTTCATACAGGCCAAGGATGTATACAAAGAACAGCTAAATAAATATAATAATCAGTCCACTGATTCATTTCTTCCAGAACTATTTATCTAAACCAATAAATAGATTATTTAAAAAAACCTCCAAATTAAAAAACCCCATGGGAACACAGCTTCTAATTAGAAACATCACAATTTGATTTTGGTTTTATGGTGGCAATGTGCCATTCTGACCAACCAGATCAAGAGATGGTGGTTGCAGTTTATTTCAACAGTAGTCCTGGGCAGCTAGCAGGTTTCCAGATGTGCTACTTGACATCCCTGCAACCAATAAATAAAGGGAGGAGGACTGTTGGAATGCTAACATTTGCTCCAGAAAATTGCTCAAAAAGTTAAAGACAGGGATGATAAAAGTGGCTGCACCAGTTCTTGTCATGGTGCCAGAACTGAATGTTTACCCAATGCTGTGTCCCCACCAGATGGGGTGAAAAAAAAGTTTAGAAAGTCTCTTTTCCCAACCATTTTGTCATGAAGAAGGCTACAGGGAAGCAAAACAAATGATTTATGTGTTAGAAACAGACCCATAAAGGCCCATTCAAATAGCTGCCTGTAGGTTTCTTGGCACTTATATTAGCAGACATTTTGGGGGGAGCATCTGCAATCTAAACACTATCATGTTATTCCACAGTCCATCATTTTGCCTGTCATTATATTTATAATTCATGTACTCTGGTCTCACAGCTTGTGCTGCAAGAGGGGCTCTAAATGGGAAACGCTCAACTTTGGGGTTGAATTATGTTTTATTTCTCAACCAAAGCCACAGGTGTACAGCTCTGGAAGATGCTGAATGTTCATAGTGATGGACGCTTTGCCTGTCTTTGTAAATCCCCACTGCATAGACTGTCAGTCTAGTGTCTGAGACCCAGCAGTAGTCAGAGCAGGGTGGAGGTGCAGAAGAGAGGGAAGAGTGATGATAAAACAAGGCTGAAATCAAGAACCTTTGTGCAGACCGTCTTGTGGAAACGGGGTGTGAAGCAGGCTGCATGGCCACAAATCACTGAGCCAAGCACCAGAATACACTTTATCAGTCTTTTCCTTCCCCCAGAGTAGAGGAAATACTCTCTGCCGACCCAAGATCTACCCTGAGGACTGAGTGGAGGATTAGCAGGCAAGGCCAAGGAATAGTTGGGCCAGAGCCAGGATCATGACTGACTTCTCTGGGCCTGAGGGGAGCACTTGCTTGGGAAAGCATTTTTCCAACAACTGCCCAAATTTCCATCGCTGGCGCACATGGTCCCACCAGCAGTTCCCACCTGACCTGCTCAGCACGCTTACAGAGCAGCTCAGCTCTTAATAACTCAACAACTCTCCTCACGTGCCCAGGAGTGAGATCAGGGCTCTGGAAGAGTATGCCTGTATGGTGTGATGTGGCACAGGCATTTCTGAGCCAGCGTCCCATGCAGCTGTACCAGCTCAATGCTTCACGTATGTGGGCTGTTTCATGATATTCTAATCCTTCACCCGCTGCAAATACATGCTATAAAACCCATAAGGTACTGAGGATGAAATAACAGCCATTACCAAAGCATCTGGCCTTTCTGAGGCCATGCATTGTTCTCAGAACATTGGACTGATCCCTCTAGATAAAAATAATGAAAAATTTAAAATTATTCTTCTACCATCAACTTCCCCATACACAGGCTAGGGTAACACTATAAGAACCACAGTCACAAGCTGATCAAGTGATAAAAACATAAGAAAAATAAGAAATCCTTGATTATGTATAGGAAGATCAGGAAGAGAGCCAAAACCAAGTTGGGAATCCAACTGTTCTTATGTCTAAAGATGCTTCTAAGTATGTATTGTGTCTGCTTCCTTGAAAGAAAGAGAAGAGTTGACACAGACTTCTATAGGAGCAGGATATTAAATGTTTTAAACCAGTCAGCATAGCCTATAAAACTGAGATGTGGATACTAAGGAAAATGGGAAGTAGGTTAGACAGAATTTTGCCCTTGTTGTGCTACCCAGCCATCTCCAGAGCTAACTGCATCTGGATGTCTACCATGATTTTTATCTGAAAAACAAACAAACGAACAAAAAACCAACCCCAAAATAAGATGCACCATATATGGCCAGACTGTTGCTTGGCCTACTAAAGACAATCCAAAAGACTGTTTATTACAGCTAATAAAAGCCAAACTCAAAGTGCAAAGTATAATACCTTCCTCTTGATTTATTTTCAAAGATGATGTGGATAATTTCAGACAAGTCTGCTTTCTTCCACATTTTGGCAGGCACTGCTTGCCTACAGAGGAGCACTACCTGTTTTGCGTGTGTTTCCTCGTTGAATTGTCTCTCCACAAAATCCTTCTAAGTGTTATCAAACACATATAAACTAAGACACTAAGACACATAGTTACATTAGGCAAAGAGCTGCATATGCATGTGAGAGTTTCTTTTATAAACGCTTATCAGCTGCTCAAGAATATAATACTCAAAACCCTTTTCCTATCTATTTCAAGGGTGTGTCATTGCCATCCTTCTGCTAGTACAGCCAGAACTACCTGATTTAATGAAGCAAGCACTGCCTAGCAAAGGTCAGTGTTACCACCTAGATATCCATCACATACCCATACTGGTAGCTTTCGTAATGTTTTGTATCTTTAGAAAATATTTTATTTTTAAAAAATACATTCTTCTTCTGACAAGCAGCAGCTCTTTTAGAAAGGTTTCCTCCCACCTAACATTTCTCTAACTCAGCTTCCAAATACCTACAGAAGCACATATGCATTCTATGTCTGATAATGAAATATATTGTAATATAAAATTTGAGATGCAGCTCGACAGAAATCCCAGAGTCTGTAACTTGGTCCACTTGTTCCATGTTATTGTGACAAACGTGGCTTTTTAAGAGGTCTCCAATGAACTATGGGCCAGAGTGTTCTTTACCATCTAGGCTGCCTGAACTCAGTATGAGTAATTCAAACATAACTGGGATCCCCTAGAATTTCTTGAGTATGTAATACGTTCTAAGTACTTAAAATATCTATTATACCGTGGTCCACATCTCACTTCCATGAAATCAAGGGAAGTTCTGGCATTGACTTCTACTGAAGCTGGACACTTTCCTGGGTTTTAGTTTAGATAAATCATGACTAACACAGTTTTAAATTTATTCTTTGATGGCATGAATTTAGAGCAAGCCTTCAGTCTAATCAGAAAATGTTATCTAATGTTATTCACCAGGCTGGATGAAAACTGTATCAAATCACACTAACTGTAGGGATTAGTCAGATCGTAAACTTAAACACAGAACAGTTAAATTTAGGTTGAAGTTACTACTGAGCGTCTGCTTCTGAACACTTTTGCTGGTACCTTTAAACACAGATAGGAGGGAATAACAACTTGTGAGTTAAGCTTTGTAAGAACTTAGCAAATTAAAATAAACAAACAGCTTCAAATAATGTTTAATCAGCATAATATCTACATGTTTAAACACAGGAACTAATAAAACTTGCTGCTGTTGTTGTCAGCCACTTACAGCAAAGGCTCAAGGCACACTTCATGTGTTAAAGTCTCCCCCGGATTACCTGAAACACAGATCTCCCAGCACAAATAAATATTTTCTTTTGGTATGGTTGGGTAATTCTCCTGGATTTCACATTTTTTAGGAATGAGAGTCTAGGCAAAGATTGTACTCTTGTCAAAATCTTGGCTTATATATGGTGCTAGGCGTGGGGTACAACTGACTTCTTGCTCTCCTCCTTCTTCCAAGAAGGACAATAATTGTTGGCCACATGACACCACTTATCAGTTCAGTCCTCAAGTATTTTCTGGGTAGAGCTAATAGGTTCTGTACAGTCCTAACTGATTCCTGCCAACTTGGACTGGGAGAGTAAACAGACATCGAGGATCTGCTTTCCCTTACAAATCCAGTCTCAGCTTCTGAAGGAACATAAGGACATTCAAGCCCAAGCAAGTCCAAGTCACATGCGAGAAGTTTGTGGCCATAGAGTAATGGAAAGCTGGTGTAAAAAACACAAAGCATACAGTGTCTCCAGCCAAAGTACAAGACAAATGACACAACAGGTCCTAAAATTGTGATTCACAGCTTCAGCTGTGGTCAGACTGTGAAATACCTGAGCACTGCTGCAATAGGAAAATATAAGCCACAGATACTGTCACTGACACAAGATACCAAACACAATATGGCAGAAATCAAAATTGTATCCACTTGTCAACAAGTTGGGATTGCTTCTATTTTTATTGTTAGAAAGTAAGAACAAGTTCTGAAGTAAATTAAATCCACCAGACTGTGGGGGACCAGAGATAGGTCCAGAATATGATGCAGGACTTCTTCATTACTAATATTCATACCAAAATCTGACACCAAAATTTTGTGCTCAGACACAAGTGAAAGTGTAATTAATCTTCACAACAGGAATTTATGTCATGTTTTAAATGAGGGAACCTGGAACACATTTGGGATTCTAGAACAAATGTATGACTGGATGCTGAGCAAAGCAGAGAAATAAAACAGTGAAATGTAAATTGTCATTACATTTCAGGGGTAACATTTTAGTAAGATTAACTGAGTAGTCCATAGATGTTTTCTGGCCATTGATTTGACTTGTCTGCATATTTCTGATGACAACATCACACTGGGTTTTATTGCCTTTTATATTATTTCTATATTGCCATTCATAGGTATGACCTAGGTAGGACCAATTACTACTGCAGGGCAAAAATCAACCTACCTATATCTGTAGCAATTCCTACTAATATCAGACAAATAGACATGATAAAATCTTGACTTCCAGAAGCCAAACTCCCTTCAACATCTGGTACGCCCAGCTTTCCCCACAGAGATCTAAACAGAAGCTTGGTTACCACCCTCCATCCACTGAAGTTTCAGACCATCATGAAAATATTTCTTTTCTATCCAGAACACAGTGATTTCAAGTGATAACTAGATTTCAGCAGCAGAGTCCTCCCGTTTGCTTTACCTGCATCAGCAGCTGTGATCAGTAGCACGTACTGCTCCTTTGCCTCCCGGTCCAGGCTCTGCACCAAGCGCAGCTCTCCGCTGGCCGAGAGAGTAAAGGCTCCTTCTTCATTTCCAGCCACCAGCACGTAAGTGAGCTTGCTGTTCAGGCCTTGATCATCATCCCTTGCTACAACCTACAAAAGCAATGCAAACACATGAGAAGAAAGATCAGGAACTGATGAGCACAGGGTCTATAAAACTTTATTGGGATAGAGGAAATATACTCTAGTAATCTGAATTAATGGCTTGAATTAATCCCTGTGCTTTAATGGCTAGTGTACATGAGCTGTAATTGTAAAAATGACTTCACACAGTGGTGATGGACTTAAAAGCATAGTTTGAAAATATTGAATAGTTGATTACTTATTTTTCTCAAGCACAGTAAAGGCTGTGTTGGGACTCAGTGAAAACCACAGATGATCTGGTACAGACTGAATTCTGAACTAAAGCAAGCGCTGCATGTCTGAATCCATGTAGTGCTCCTTCAGAGTCTAGGCACAGAGCTAGGCAATGAGCAGACCGAAAGATTTATTGCTCAAAAGGTGAAATTGAGATGAGAGAGAGCAAATTCTTAAGGTTTCAATGTAGACGGAAACACAAACATAACTCCAAAGCATAATATAACCTTTTAGTAAAAAAAACAAGCAAAAGAAACCCCCATTGAAACAAACAAGAAGGAAAACAAACCAATGATCACTAGACATTAGATTGTAGCCAAGAGGCAACTTTTCAATTGTCTAGCATCCTTTTAATTTTGGAGGAAAGGCGTGATACATTCATAGCATATAGTGAGGCATGCTAATAATTGAAGAAACAGATGTTTATTTGCTGAATGTACTCACCTGAAGAATAACTTTTGGGAGTCTCTCTAAGTTTTCAGGGACATTCACAGAGTAGGGAGAAAGTTCAAATGTGGGAGTATAATCATTGACATCCTTTAGGATAATACTGACTGTTGTGGTATCGGTCCTTGGGCTGCTCCCACGGTCAGCTGACTGAACAGTCAATGTATAGGAGGGCTGCTTCTCTCTGTCCAAAGGCTTGCTGACTGTTATCACCCCCGTCACAGAATCGATCCGAAACTCGTTATTGGCATCTCCGCTCACGATGGCATAGCGGACCTGCCCATTTGTGCCTTCATCTTCATCCGCAGCAAACACCTGGATTAAATCCGTCCCTGTCAAAGTATTTTCCCCCACCTCTACTTTATAAAGCTTTTGGGGAAAAAGTGGGTTATTATCATTAATGTCCAGGACTATAACCACCACATCTGTAGATGAAGAAAGGGATGGCTGGCCCTTGTCTGTGGCTACCACAGTCAAAGTGTAGTTGGACACGGCCTCTCTGTCAAGCTCCCCAGTCAGCCTGACTTCACCATCAATAGTGCCAATGCTGAATTTGTTTCCCAGAGGCCGGAACAGACTGTATTCGATGTAGCTGTTTGGACCACTGTCGGGATCTGTTGCCTGTGCTTTGAACACGATTGTATCAATCGGTGTGTTTTCTGGGATGTAGGTCAGCTTTGGGGAGATAAAGCTTGGAGGGTTGTCATTCACGTCCAGCAGAATAATTGAAACTTGGGCTGTGCTTGTGTACCTGGAGGCTGGGAGAGGGGCCATGTCGTGGACTTGCACAACAAGGCTGTAGAACGACTGGCTTTCCCGGTCCAAAGGCTGCCTGATGCTCAGCACCCCGCTGTTGTCAATGCCAAAGTGCCCGGCACTGTCCCCAGACGCGATGCTGAAGGACAGCTGTGAGTTGGAGCCTGGTGGGGTGGGGAGAAGAGAGGTAGAGAACATTACTTCATCCCATCAATGTAGATATGTTTCTGGCCTCATTTCCTATGGACATGAGGATTGTATGATGCCTGTTCAGCGTCCCGATCACCATTTTTTAATCCATCAGCTAATTTCAGCCAAGTTTCACGGTGATATAGAAGCCTTTGAAATAATTATTTTCTGTCAGGAGTTGAAGAGAGAGGGAGGAAAGGATTTTAACTGGAGCAGCCGCAGTGGAAATGGCCAGCAGAGCTCATCTCTGCATTTCATTCAGCAGGAGTTGCATCATTGCAATATGCATAATATTTCCCCCATCAACCATGGTTAGGGATAAAGGTTTTGAAGGGTTTTCCTTCAGAAACCAAGACTCAATAGCTCTGCTGCTCACTGAGCAGCTGTTTTCCTCCATTCTCCCCAGTTGAACTTAAGCAACATTATTATTGATATAATTATTTCATGAATTCTTCCATCTTATTAAAAAAAAGCCACAACCAGAAACTCCCAAGCCTAGCTGGTGCGAGCCAAGAGTGAATACTGGGAAGACGTATACTTCCCATATATGGCATGGCATTCCAAAATATCGGATGAACAGCCTTTGTCTTATGATCAAAACACAACTAGCAATTACGGTCAAGGGAGAGGTTTATAATTCTGGTAAGGGAAATGCGTTCTGAATCTTGACACGGCTGCGAAACAACCTTAAATATGCCACACAAGAAACAGATGTGTGTTACTACTTCAGCTCTAGCAAACACTATTTTTTGGGAACACCTAACTGAAAAGGGTCCTCTCATATCTATACATATTACTCCTATTTTAATTAATTTTGAAAATTTTATTTTCTCATTTTGGGTCATAAAGCCTGTGATTTAGGATTAGTAGATTAACAGAGTTTTCGCTACTAATTTACCCCTCAAACTCATTTTTTCAGGCAAAGAAACCAAGCTGCCTCCTTAAGGAGCTGATTACTACAGTGTGCATTTTGTCATTTTTTGTCAGAAGCTCTTTTCCCTCTGACTGAATTGCTTGATAATAAAATTATTCCTGCATTATATGTATTAATCTCTGCTGTTGATTATGCTCAGACTCAGGAACTGTAGTCTTACTTGTCCTTCCCCCAGCGGCTACTCTAACTGGTATCTTTCCCTCTCTCTTCTCTTGTAGGAACTTAGTTACAAAATAAATAGAACCAAACATGAAAGAAAACATATTATAATGCAATTAAAGAAATTAATACATTTATATGCCAGATATTAGTGTTTCTACATTGCTTTGATCAAGTGAAGCACTGCGGAAATTTAATGCTAATCTATTTTGCCTTCAGCTGTATTTTCAAATGACTAATTATATGGATGAAAGTATTCTGATTGCTGTGAAGTACTTTTTGGCAATTCAAGATTTTTGCCAATTGACTTGATGGGTAGGAATTAAGATAGCATAGAAGAAAATTACTTCAAAAATACTAGGTTTTGCTGTGGTGGTGTTTGTTCCTATAAAATCTAAGGCTTGTAAATTCACCTCCATATACCTTTTCATTCCTTGTCCTGTATTCTCACAGGTTTTGATGCTGCTAATGCTTATACAGATTAAACTGTGCAGCAGGAGAGTTGCCTAAATACCAGTGGAGACAGAACTGCCACTTAATGAACTATTCTTTTTTAAATACAGTTCAAAAAAGGTGTCATTTGCCTCATACGTCACCCTCTCCCCAGGTTTGGAGCTGAGCTTTTCTTAGGGAGAATGTAGAGACATCCTCTTTGCTGAGATTTGGGTTTGTTTCATCTAGTGTCTCATCTGATAAAACTCTGAGTAAGAGCTTGCATATGGAGCCATCAATTTCATGATGATGCTCCTTTAAGAGTCTCATTTCTATTTTTATTTATTTACTAACTAGACAAAAAAAAAAAAATCCTACTTCCCTCCTCCATTCTGCAAATACCTGTGGAGTCTAACTGGGAAATCCCACCGTTTTTTGCGTGAAGAAATATCTTGCTATATTTTTTAAACAAATAGACAGGCGTGTGCTTTGCCCTGAGATTTTTCCCTGTTGATTTGATGTGGAAAAAAATTAAAATCTGCATCTCAAAATGAGTGTCTTTAAGGAAAGTGAGTTCTTTATTACTCTGTAAATAGCCAAGAGCTATAGCTGATATTTACCATGTATCTGTATATATCAGCTTGGACAGTTTCATATACAGCTACCATTTTCCCAAGTGGCACGTTGAACAAGAAAATGAAAATGGGAACAGTTTCATTACCACCATGTTTTTGTCTTTTATCATTGCTTATCCTAAAACAACAAGTATACCTCATTACAAAACAATGTCTTTTCATAGCTCCTTGAAACTATGGAATCACATAACATAAATAATAAATGAAAATATATTTGTGTGCATTGAGTGCATTATCTGTGAGCCACATGCAGAGGAGTATTGTACTAGCTATTTCTGTACTCTAGATAAATATAAGACGACACAGGATAACAAGTTTGGGCTTGAAACAGAAACACCAATAGATCATAACATCTGCTGAAGTTACACTCCTATGGGAGAACTCAAACCTGGCATGCTCTTGCAATGAAATTTCTGCCCTATTAATTTTAAATCCAGCCTGTTAGAAAAGTTCGTGTGCCAGAAAATATAAAACGCAAGATAGCAGACTTTTCTTTGCATTGCTTCTCAAATACTCATTTGCTTCCTTGATAATTGTGTGCATGATGAACGTAAAATGATATGTCAGTGCTATGATATAGTTCACGTCCACTGCATACAGATGGAAATTAATGTATGAGGTGCAAGAGAAAAGAAGAACAGTTAAGTGAAATTAACCTCCAAAAAGATTTGAGACCAAGCATTGCACTCCTAACAGGAAAATAAGAAATAAAAGAGGAGACAGACTAGACACAAACCCATTTATCTACAGGTCTGGAGGAACACTCCCTTCCTTGGATATGCGTGATGCAAGCACAAGTTCCTCTTCCAACATAGTTTATATAAAATAAAACCTTTAACAAGAGTGGTGAGAGATGCATGCATGAATAGCCAATATCACCAAAGTTATAATTTCTGACTTGTTGGCTTATCTTACGGAATCTCTTCTCGCTCGCTTTCTCCATTTGATCTCAAAACCAGTTGCACAATTTTTTACCATGGAAAGTTCTACCCATCAGCACAAAATTTACGTTCCCACAAAAATGTTTGAGTTCAACAACTCAGCATTTCCTGAGGAAAAAAAAACCTGTTTTACTGAATAATCTTGATCAGCTCAGTCATTTTAGGGGCATAAACTGGGATTCCTTGAAGCATGTATGTCCTTTGCACTTGAAGCACACAATTCAGCGTGAGACATTTGAAGGGGCTTTGATGAGCCAGTGTCAAGTTGAGAGGTGACAAGGTTGCCATGATCTCTATTAATCAGTTTTTTAACCTCCACTATCAATATGCTGTAGCTCACATTTCTCTTCTTGATACACTTAAAAGTTACAGTACATTTAAGAGGATTGCAGATGATGCCTCATATTGCCAGAATCTTACTTAGAATATATTATAAACTCTAAGAAAAAAACAATATGAAAGGACATTTAGGTCTAATTTAAATGTGAAACCTAAGCACCAAGGAAGAAATCAGGGTGTTCAACTGCTGTAACATGCTCTAGGTAAAATACAGCACTGCAACTCATTTCTACAACAGCAGTGACAAGTCGTATTTGACTGTATTTATAATTTATCACAAATAAAAATAAGAAAGAAACCACTCACTTAAACCTAATATGAAACATGAGAATAATAGCTTTTATTTACACAGCATGCAGTGAATTTAAGCATATGATGGCATCCTAAGGACAGCCCTAATTTGCTCTTTCTACCAGGTCTTCTAATATGTTGCTAACATAAAATACTTCTTTATCATAGAATTATAGAAGGTTTGGGTTGGAAGGAACCTTAAAGATCATCTAATTCTAATCCCCTGCCACAAGCATTGACATCTCCCACTAGACCAGGTTGTTCAAAGCCTCCTCTAACCTGGTCTTGAACATAGCCAGTGATGGAGCTTCCACAACTTTCCTGGGAAACCTGTTCCAGTGTCTCACCACTCTCAGTGCAGAAATTCTTCCTAATTTCTAATCTAAATCCATCGTCTTTCAGTTTGAAGCAGAGATAGAGTATATGAGGAAACACCTACCATCATCTGCATCAGTGACACTAAAGTTGAGAATAGTGGATCCTGGAGATAGGTTCTCCATCAAAGATGTGCTGTATGAGGTCATGCTGAACACTGGTGGGTTATCGTTGATATCCAATATATTGAAATAAACTCTGATGGTAGTAAATTGACCTCCTCCATCTTCTGCACGGATGGTAAGAATGTAATACTGCTGCACTTCATAGTCCAGCGCACGAGTCAGGTTGAAGACTCCGGTGACGGGGTTCAGGAAGAAGATACCTTCTTCATCATCTTCACTTACGGTGTATGTGATTTCCCCGTTGATACCAGAGTCATCATCAGTGGCTAGAATGGCTGCCACCAAGGAACCTGCACAGCACAAGAGGACAGCAAGATCAGTCACTCGCAAAAGGCAGCGCATTGGTGCGGTCAGAGCCAGCTCATCATCAAGCAGCTCTGTAGAGTATGAGGCAACCTCCAGTAGATATCTAACTACTATGAAAGTTTTTTCAAAGCTGTAAGGAACAGTATTCAGTATGATGTTTATTTTAAAGAGTTAGTAAAAAACTCAAGAAATGGTCAGGAATGTTTGTTTTTATTTTTAAATGGGAACATGTCCAGATTAGATATCAACTGGGACAAAACCACCTTTTTGCCTCCTAGGTATTTTCTTTCTACAACTCAAAGGACTCTCTCCTCCCTGCAGACAAGCATGACTTCTGAAACCTTCTAGATATTTCTTTCTAAATGGAGAAACTGAAATGTCAGTACATACCAAATATCCCAGCTCTACTTTTTGAAAAAGTGCCTTCACAGGGTAACTGTGGTTAGAAAACTAGAAACCTTATAGGGGTCTGTTCTTCACTGTTTTCTGAAACTCAACTCCTTGTGAATTTGTGCCATTATTTTCATTTCTGCATAGCTGTGTTTGCATGACTGACCTATCTTACTAAGGTTTGGAAATTAAGTGTCACTTTTTAGTATTTTGAACACTAATTATAATCAAGATCAGCTCATTTCCAAGAAAATAAATCATTTAATTTCTTTTCCATGGAACCAAATGAATTGCACACATTGCAGCTCAGTTAACTATTTTTGAGCAATGAGACAAGGAAAAATGCTTATCATCAGAATGAAGATTATTGCTACAACTTTCTTTAATCCAGCTGAATATGCTGGTATCTTTTGCATCTTTTACATTTTATTACCTCATGCTTTAATGGTTCTGATTGCATGTTAATTGACGAAGAGGGCTGTATCGAAGCTAGATGGGATTATCAGCCCTCCAGCAAGTTTGCGGCACAGTGGGGTCAGAGAAGCTCAGCAGAGCTGAGGCCCAGGGAAGGTACAGTTCCCAGTCACAGCTGCCAGACTGCAAGGGGAACAGGGATTACTCTCTGGGATAGAAATTGGAGCCCCAAAGGGAAAGCTTGGAGCGCTTCCCCTCTGGATGAGCCTGCCAGCTGCTCTGGGACTGCTGGAGAGAGGAACAGGAGAAGTTGCAGCACTTCAAGTACTAAATCAGCCTGTTTCTTCCTTCAGCATCCATCCCGGCTGAGCTGGATATAAGGCACAAATGTACATCTCATCAATGATTTAAGTGAAAAGACTCATCTTAACATGAAGGGAGTTATGCTTACCATTTCAATCACAGAATCAGAGAATACCAGGTTGGAAAGAACCTCAAGGATCATCTGGTCCAACCTTTCTTGGAAAAACCACCGTCTAGATAAGATGGCCCAGCACCCTGTCCAGCCAAATCTTAAAAGTGCCCAGGGTTATTTCCAGGGTTATTCCTGCTAAAACAGACCAAGCCTTGGGACTCTGAGTGACATGAGAGAAGAGTATAGCTGGCGATCAGCAGCCAAACCATCCTGTGCTACACAGACATCTCGATTACTTCCAGATCAGATTCTGGAGGCACAGCTGATTATGCTGTAATCCTTTAATGCAAAACACCGTTGAATTTTGGGACTGGGACTCTGCGACAGAGTGCAAAAACTAGAGGCATAGGAGGAGCTTCCCATGCTTATAAGTCAGAGCCCTAATAAAAGTTTGAAAGCTATCACCATGCCATTTGCATCTCCTTCATTTGTTCAGGCTTTTAAAAGAGCTTCTAAGATGCTTCACTTACTACTATCAGCAGACACAGCTTTTATACTAGCAGTCTGTATAAAATTCTGGAAACTTGTTACTGTGAGTAATACTCATTTCTCATCTGGAGACACGTAGCATGGTTTTTTGAAAACTTTTTTTTGGTCTATGTATTTTCTAGCTTACAACCTAACTTTTAAACATTAAAACACTCTTGCATATGAAAAAAGCTCTAAATAAGAAAACAACTATTTAAGAGGTTGGTGATTATATTTAGGAAGCAGAATTAATTATCTAAGGTTTAGAATTTCTACAAAAGCCTTGTCAAAACCAGGAGCCAAAGTAAGAAGAAGGAATTGTGATGTCAGGATTAGTAACTGAGTGCATGCAGGGAATATTATTAAGGAATCAGTGGATTACTGGCTGCTCAATGGTCACCCATTTTGTGGTCTTATGCTTGATTAATTAGGTACTGTAAGTCACACTCACAGAAGACAGCTCCCTAAATCAATACTAGCATCACTATTACATCTTCACGGTAGGTCATACCGTTGGGTGTCCTGTAAGTCGTTCCTCCTCCTACTTTCCTGCTTATTTTTAAAGAAGTCACACTCAGGGATACAGGCATAAATCCTACTCTGCATTTAGGATTTATTTGAGTGGCAACCATTTCTCTATGTCTCATGGAAAAGAAATTTGACCTCAGTGGTGACACAGATTTCCTAGGAGGTAGACTTTCAGCATGATGCAATTCCCTCCGTTTTTCTGCCTCATGCAACAGATACCTTCAGCACCTTCTGTCTCCTGGTCAAGTCAGACAGGTCTGCCATCCCCTCTCCTCCAAGTCCCAGTGGACTGACAAACACGAAAAAACTCAGTCAATTTAAAGGCCATTTCATATTTACCTGGAGTAGCATCTTCCGGGATGTCAAAGGAGTACACTGGCTTTGAGAATTTGGGGATATGGTCATTAACATCACTAACGGTGATATTTATTCTCATGTCTGAGGACTGCAGGCCATCATCAGCACGAACCAGCAAGGAGTACTTGGAGCGGCGCTCCCGGTCCAGGCGCTTGGTGGCTATCAGGTCTCCTGACTCAGGGTCAATGTGGAAGCTATCATCCGCACCGCTGATAATAGTGTAAGTGACAAGGGCATTGGCTCCCTAAGTAAAAACAGAAGTGGTCAAATCAAGTTATTTGCCAGGAAAACCACATCATAATTTTCAGTAAGACAAGAATCGTTCCAGTAAGTGCACTTGGTGAATATTTTTTCAGAACAGCTTATTTTAATAAACAGCCTTCCTGCCCAGTCCCTCATTCGGTCCTCCAGTAAAGATGCATACACATGCAGTTTTTATTTATGAGATGTGAAATGATGAGATTACCCAGATACTTTTTGCTCCACTGTTCACAAAAGGATCACATCCAGTCAGTACCATCAAGCTCTGATACCCAGTTTCTTTTCAGGCCAGCATCACTGAGCAATGTAACACAGTCATAGAACCATTCAGGTTGGAAAAGACCTTTACGATCTTAAAGGTCCAACTACCAGAGTCCAGCTGTAAACCTAACACTACCAAGGCCACCAGTAAACCATGACACTAAGTGCCACATCTTAAATACCTCCAGGGATGGTGACTCAACCATTTCCCTGTGCAGCTTCTCTCTTAACAGGCATCAGTGTTCATTCTTCTTGTTTTAAGTTCAAAGGTTAAATTCAATCCCTGCCAGTGGGAACAGCTCTGTCTTTCTCACACTCTGGAGGTGGGATGGAGGGAGGAGGAGAGGGAGGACCAGAGGTGGCCACATGGCAGCTCCACCAGCCAGCACGCATGGCAGGAGCTGCAGCCTCCAGTCAGGAGAAACTCATGGAAGAAGCCATGCTTGCAGCAGCCCCTCAAAGGTCAGTTTCTGCACGGAAATACATTTATCCCTGTAAATAAAGAGCCCCAAAGTAACAAATCATGTGTCATTAAAATCACAGTTCTCATCTCTTGGGTTGTGCTGGAAGTCAGAAGCATTTGCTTTTGGGTCAAAGCATCTCATTTGTCCTTGGAAAAGAAAAAGGATTTATATGGACTTTGAGCATTTTGGTTAAAAGGAAAATTAATGTCACATGGAAAAATGACCATCTTTTACTTTTAAACTTTAAGGAGAAGAAGAAAAAAAACTTAGGAAAAATATGGAAACTTCCATGTATGAAATATTGACATGGTGCATTTTGCCTCAGCCCTGCCCTGTCATAAACACCGAGAAAAGCCACTTGTCTCCAGTCTGTATCATTGATTATTAACAATAAAATGAATCTGCCCTACAGGCCTTAGCTCTAAGGAGTACTGAGGTTTCAAAAAACAAACAAACAAAAACAAACCACAAAACCCCACAATGCTACCTGAGCTCTGTTTTTTAATTTCTTAGCAGACTGACACTGGTCTTTAAGGGAAAACAGAAAGAGACTTAAGGTCCTGGAGTCACGTTCTTCTTTTTCCAAGACAGGCTTAAGGGCACTGAGTTTTGGTAACCTCCACCATCTGATACATGTACCACGTATATCCCTGACTATGCCCAGCAATGTGTTTTGGTGGGCGAGCAGATATTCACCATGCTCTCTGCAGCAAACAACAAGATCAAAGAGATGAAGGAGAAAGAATTTCTATAGCTGTTTCAAACAGCCTTGCCTAAAAAAGCAAATTAACAGAGATAAACACCTGCTTATATTTGTAAGACGAGAGACAAGTGTTAGTTACCTGACCTTATGACAGTGCTTCATGCCAAACTTTTTTTTCTGAGGTGTTACTTCAAAGAGTTGGACTGAGATAACTGATAATGAAGTTTAGAGAGAAAACAAGCTTCTGCAGGTGCCCTGCCCCAAAGAGCTGCACAGACAGCAGCTGTGTGCTCAGGTGTACCTGGGGGACATCACACGCTTTCCTCCAATTGTGCTGCTTTGCAAAAACACCTGATGAGAATTTAAGATTGCAGAGGTGGCCACATTCTTCCCTGTCTGACTAGCCAGCATCCTCTTAATAAAGCACAGCTAAAACCACAGCCACGTGTGATACTGGTTTAATCAAGGGAGTAACTTCACATGAGTTAGGTGAGAAGCAAAACAAAATGTATTCTGTTTGGAAGGCAGGTTTGAACCTTTGTTACCTATTTGCATCGACCTTTAAAGAGCCCTTCCCACCCAAACCATTCCATGATTCCTTGTTATAACAGACAAGGGGTTGAAATTCACTGCCTTCATACTGCCATTTAAAAATACTTGCAAGAGGGGTTCTTGTACACCACTCAGCTGTTAATTTTAAGGGTTCTATTGCTTACCCTTTTGAAGGTAGAACTTTGATTCTGAAAGTACCCGTGCGTGTAGCAAAGGCAGCAAAATGCTGTTTTACTGAGCTGCATCTATGGGTTGCATGTGCAAAGAAAGAAGCCAGGAAATCACAATGTTGCAGGAATATTATATGAAAAACAAGAAGCGTTTAATTGTGTCTCAACTTCAAAGAGGGGAGTAAAAAAAAAAGTAAATATCTTGACCCTAAACTGCACATGCTAAAAAACCCTGGACTCTTTGTAAAGGGTTTGAGTTACAAATGTTCTGGTAGGAAAATTGAAATAATTCCTTTTTGTAACAAGATTGACTGATTTCTGTCAAAGGTAACAAATCAATTCCCACTGTACGGAGTGCTTCAGAATGGATAACATATTAGGTGCTGTTCAGGAATGGTCAGAAAGACGCTGGAGCAAAATATATTGCTAAAATCTTAGCTACCTGTTTGACACATCACAGCAGAGAGTGGTAGTTCAATATTTACTTCTTCCTAATCTGAAGACAAATAGCCAGAGTTTTTGCTACAGATATGCACCTTCCCAAAATCCTATTTTTTGTCTGTTTGTCAGGCTGCTACCAGAAAATAAAGGGAAGAACAAAAAGTTCATCAGCACATTCGTACCATTCCTGGGGATGTCCCAGTGGTTCCCTCTGTAGTAGTAAGATTAAGTACATCAATTAACAATCACAGGACAACTATCCGAGATAACACAAAAAAGGCCAGAAATAAAATTCCCTTAAGGAGGTTGAATTACCTTATTATTTGAACGCAAGAATTGCTCGTTGTTGTTAAGTGTAACCCTATATTTTAATGACAACACAAACTTCTTTCCATGCTCATATTGACTTTCTAGGCCCTTCCCCAGTGGAAAGAAGTAGTTCAAGTGAACGAAACAATATGCTTAACATTCCCATAACTTATTTTCCAAGAGAAATGAATATATCAAATTATATGTGGATATATTTGCCTGACATATATAATAACACTGCAATATTCCTCACTAAGCCAACTGGCCAACTGTTTAATATCTGTTGCTCAAAGGCTTTTGCTAGTTTCTTAATTGCTCCTTAGTTGCAGAGTCCTCATAGTAATGAATCTATCAAATCAGGCAAAACTATTCTGCAAACAGGTTCATGTACAGAGCACATATTTTAGTGTTACTTATTTTACCCTCTTTCAGGTGAAATAAAACCTTCTTTGGGAAAGGATAATATTGATATTAAGTTCTAGTCAAAGGGCGACCAGGCATTATCAAAAGTTTTCTTGTTCTGCAAGGTTCATCTCACATTACCTTTATGGTACACCTTGAAGGTGGGCTCTACAACATCTTGGCTTCAAAGTTAGTTTAGATCTCAAGCTGTGGTCTTAAACTGAATGTCAATAAATCTCTATCACAGGCTAGGCAGGCTTGTGCCTTCTTCATCAAGTCATCGGATATGGTGTATGATGAGACTGGTAACAAGACCATCAAAAACCAAAACGTGGGGCATTTTTTGCCATTAGTGGAATGGCTCATTAAGAGATGTTAGGAATACATTAACTGATTACACACAAACCACTGAGCAGCCTACAAGTAACAGAGTATTTGTCTCACTCGCTTGTGTGTGTTTGCCTCTATGTGACTCCATGATACTAAACACATGTTTGTGAATGGGCCAGACATGACTACAATGACCCCCAAAGCCACGCTCTCATGAAGGGAACAAGTAAAAACACCTATTTCCAGAACAGCATTTTTAGTACAGATATTCAAATACGAAATCACACTCCTACCTCATCAGCGTCCATTGCTGTCAGTTGCAATATTTTAGATCCATCTCCTATATTCTCTTCTACAGTCAGATCCAGCATATCTGTGGGGAACACTGGTGGGTTGTCATTGATATCCTGAAGTGTTATTTCCACCTGTGAAAAGCAGGAATTGGGAAAAGTTGTGTGAGCACTGAGTTAGACGCTGATTGGATCTGAATGTTACAAATCACATAATTTTGAAAGAAATCAGGTAAATTGTTCTTAATCACATGAATTAGAACATTCCCAAATCACACCAACAACAGGCAGAGCCCCTCCGGATATTAAAATTCCACATTGTTATAAAATACTCATAGGAAAGCCTCTAACATAAATAAAGTTAATTTGACTTGTTGATAGCAACTGATTTTAAATGGTCCTAGACTAGTTTGTATTGGAAAAGATCCACTGACGGACTGTCATTGTAATCCTCAAAGTCGGCCCCTGGAGGATAGCTGCCAAGTCTCAGGGCAGGAGATCATTCAACCATTAAATGCTGCCTGACATAAAGATGAGGTGCTGTAAAATTCTCTCTGAAATGTTTATATATTGGCAACTCTCCGTTCTGAGGGAGGAAAAAACACCCTTGCACTTTATATTTTTTTTTAAAAATAATGTTTTTCTCTCTCTCAAAGGTCTCCCCTAATTACAAACATAAACAGTACTTTAGAAGCACCCACCAGCATCTACTCTCCTTGTCTATGCACACCAAAATAAGTGTCCCTTTCATATGTGATATTTGTATGCTTTTCCAAGTAGCAATGGTAGTTCCTGAAAGGCTGTTGAGTGTTCTCCATTCCTAGATTTTCATAAGCAAGATTGTTGCCTTGCTGATGCTGATTTTAAAAGCTGTAGTGTTCTGTTGTCCCTGGTTGACGAGTATGGCATGTAATACTCCAAGAAAGAAAGAAGGAAATAGAGGACACAGCTGGTTTATATTTATCATGAAAAAAACCCACTTGCTTTGGACCTAGAATATTCAACAGCCACCAAACTCTGAAGACCAGCTAATGAGAAAACTGAGTGGCTCAGGGATGTCTGTCTTTCTTGTTAATCAGGAACAGAGAAAGGTAGATAGGGCTGTTGCACAGGAAGGCACGCAAAGGTATAGATGACTTAAAAAAGGTGGCTAGGTTGACAGAAAATACATTATTTATATGGCAGTACTTGCCATGCCATGAAACACAAGGGATGTCCCTGAACTTGGTTGAATATATACAGGTTAGGCTGCTCTGGATATAATCAATGCAGACATCTCTGGTGATCTGATTTCTACTACTTCTAGTCATCTGCCATAATATTTTCATTTTTTCATTCTGTCTTCACACAGACCAACAAATGCCAAGCCATTCTGACTGGGTCACCAGGACAATCACAAAGACAAGCACTTTAGTGACAGAGGCTTGGCTGTCCCTGCAGAACAACTGAGTCACTCAGGCTCACTTGCTGCATCTTTCCCCAAGCTCTAAGTAGCTGCACCCCAGGGTCGTTGGTCCTCTGTGGGCTTCCCAAGACCACATCCTCAAGGATGCTCCAGTTTTCTGTCCTCCTAAAGGCAACGGTTTCAGAGAGTCTAACATTTCCACCAGTGCTAGACTTGGTGATGGGACAGATTTGGTGTCATGCTACTGTCCTTCATCAAAGACCCTGAAAATATAAATTGCTGTAGATATGCAAATACTCTGAGAGTATATTTGATCCTAACACACCTGCCTTCTGCCTCAGAGGATGTTTCTAATGCAGAGAAGGCTGCAAGGAGCTCAGCTATTTCCTGATAAATATCTTTCTTCAGAGGGTGGCAAGTTCTAGATCACTGTAATCTCCTGGCTACATTGGTCTCTGGTCAGCATTATGCCAATATGCCATAGAGGGAGACACCTTCCACCTGGGGATCTAAGCCATCCTCAGTCACCTCAAGCTTTTTTCTTTTAATTATTTTATTTTTTTCAGTTTATGTTTGATATTTATGCCCACAGTAGCTTACTATCAGCCTGCCAGAACTTTTCAACAGTATTAAAGAGAACTGAAGTGTCTTTAAAAACAGAGAAAATATTACATGAATATTATAGACATGTTCTGGAAATGCAGACAAAACACTAATCCTCTGTGCCCCAGCTGGCCTTTTATAGAGGCTATTATTTATTTTTATCATACAAAACCCTTCATAGTCTGAGATAGATTAACCCGGGAAATTTTCATCATTAAATTTAAACCCCTGACCACAGAAGCACAAGATGCACTGACCAGAGCATCACAAGCAATGATTCAATAACTAACTAATCAGACACAAACGTTCAGAGAATAAAACAGCCCACGATGGTTTTCACAGTGCCCACTGCATCTGGGTGACAATTAATCACAGAAATAGGAGAGCCACAGTAGAAATGACAGACAAAGGATTTTGCTGACTATTCTTGCCAAGTGGGTCCTGCCTCCAGAACTGGCAGAGAAAACCATCTACGCTCTTCTGCTCAAAATACAGCATTTTCCCCCCCAGATATGGTTTCAAGGTAAAGCAGCTGCGCAGCCCTTGGGTTTGTTTATTCATACCATACATGGCACAGACAGCTCATGTTTCAGCTGCAGGTGACATTTCACCACCAGATCCCTTTTGCATGATGAGAGATTGCTCTTTGTAAAAATTGTATGAAAAAAAATATGACAACTTCTGGGGGTTTGGGTTAGGAGTTGTGCGTTGCCTACAGCTTGCATAGTGTAGGGTAGTCAGAATCCAGGAATACAGATGGTTAAGGGTTGTGGGACAAGATAAATTAATTATACAGTCATATTCTGGAGAACTGAGGAAAAGGAGAAGAATAATAGAGAAAGAAATTCTATCCTGAAAAGTCAGCTCACAAGTAAACAAAGACACTGTATTTTATCCTGAAGACGTGCTTTAGACGGTGGAAAAATAAATTCTCAAATAAGAGAAATTTTTCGACAGACACCACAATGTTTTTAAAGAGCATTTACACCATGATTTACTATTTATCCACAGGGCTTAGATAATGCCTATTGCTTCATAATTCACTGTTGGCTAAGTCACCATCCTTGTGTAAAGTTATCTTTTTACTTCTGCTATAACTTACTACTTTAGCTTACACAGAGTGCTGCAAACCTAAGGAATAAGAACCTGAGGTGTTCCCATTTACAGAAATTTCACTCAAGTAATACATCTCTGAGAAAAACTTGAGAAAAATCTTCCCATTTTCCTCAAAACAGTCTGCTAAGTTTTATGCCAAAGGCCTCATGTAAGAAAGTATATATCCTGAACGAGTTTGGGTGCAAATTGAATGTTGAGTCTTCTATTCAGGAGCTCAGAAATTAATTTCACTTTGGAATTATTTCAGAAGTTCAAACACCAAGCAGAAGCTCACAGGACAACCACAACCACAAAGTATTTCACTGCCATAGGGCACTGGAAGATTGCAGCATGTCTTAGCACATCTTTACTGGGGAGAAAAAAAAAAGCCACAAAGCTTTGATGAAACATCTAAACTAAATTTCACTGCCTCTATCTTTCTAATCCCACATTACATTCACCTAAAGATATCAAAGTGTGTCACTTAGATTCTTAAAATACACAGCTTGATTAATATAATATGCTACCAATTAATAATTCTGTGCAATTAAGCCTCAGATGTAATGCAAGCAAGACAACATGGTCACGGCAGTATTACTACTGGCCATCTGCACCAAAGGTATCATGTTCAGAAGGGTCTACAGAACATATGCTGTGCTCTCAGCTTGCACTGATGGCAGAACACCCACCAGCAACAACAGCAAAGACAAGAATAAATGTCTAGGAAAACAAACACCTCAGAATCTGAAATATGTAGGAAGAAAAAAGGGAGCTTAAGAGATTTGTCCAAAACTTGGTCCCTGGAACAGGAAGGAACCATTAGGTGACATCTGTACAACTGTACAAGGCAACTTGCCCAGGCTACATGGAAAGTGATAACCACCACCCCCTTCTCCAAATCTATCCAACATGGGGAATATTCTTGCCTGACCCCAAACCTATCTGTGAACATGACTCTAGGATGCAAGCCAGAGACACAAACCAGTCACCTGAAAGTGCTTCTTGGACTACTCCAAGTGCAGCACTAGTGCCAGTCTCTGACCAAAACCAGCCTTGAATTTCTGCAGAAGCCATGGGAACATAAAAAGACACAGACACTTCTAAATCAGTTAAGATTGTGATGGAAAACTGATGAATAAGATTCAAAATATTACCTTGCTTTATTTGTTCAAGGGAAAATGAAGAAAATCAGAAAGCTTTGTTCTATCCATGTGCATGCGTGTGTAAATCTCCACAAAATTACTCTACTTTTGTACAAATTCTAGTATAATGCTTTTTTGTTAAACACTTAATGTGTCTAGAAAAAAGACTGAAAATTACAGCTTTTCCTCACAGTTTCTTCTCCAGAGTAATACACGTTGCTTATACTATGGCTTGTAAAAGAAACACAATTTTACATATCAATTTCTCCTGTCACTGTTACAGATGATCAACCCATCCTCATCTGTGACAATTTGATTGCTGCAACCTGCTGCCATGGACATTGTCAAGGCAGAGGAAGTATTAATTACCTTGATCTTGTTCTGATTCTTATTTGCTGCTCAAATTGGTCTCTTGTGGTTTTTCTCCATAAACAAATTCATAACAGATTGAGGCAGAGCCCTCACCTCAAACAGTTTTGCCTCAATTTACTTAAAATGCAGATGTAAGAAAAATAAGAGTTCTTTGCTCCAGTCAGACAAAACTGAGATCTTAACAGATATAAGGAAACATGGAATCATTTAGGTTGGAAAAGACCTCAAGGATCACCAAGTCTAACCTTCCAAGAGCTCACTTCATAGAGCATACAGTATCTATTTAAACATCTAGGGCATGAACCTGAACAGAAGAAAACACTAGGAAACTCACTGCTGTTTCAAAATGTTGTCTTTACTTTGAAGGAACTAGAAAATACCCTCTTGGAATTAATGGTGGCATTTATGAGGAGTCTATGTGGAGAGAGACAGCTTACAAATATTTTTTTGCAGTGATGTTGCAAAGTCTTCAATAGCTTCATACTTTGTATACGAAAACAATTTCTTTGGAGGGTGGGGCAAGAAGAAAATTATGATGGAAACCAAGGAAAAAAAGATTTTTTTGTTGTTAATCAAAATGAATGAGTTGCATATTTCATATGTTGCATTTCAATAATCCATTCTTATTCAAAATAATTTGCTGAATTAAGAAATGGTAAAAGACAAAGTTCCGCTTCTTACAGCAAAAAACCCAATCCACTTCAACAATGCTAGTACCCCAGACAATTATTACTCAACAAGGCTAGACAAATTCCATGTGCCACATAAAAAGCTTAACACGAGAGTTTTATTCTGGAACAAGAAACTAGTTTAGTGACCAAACTTACTGGGTTTATGAGCTACAAAGGTATGTAAAATAAAACATCGCACTGGAAGGCAATGTGCCAAACTCTACCCGATCATAACACCTTCTATAAACCTATGGGCTCATTTGGCCAGAACATATTCCTCTGTTTTATTGCACTTATTAACATTTATTTTTCTTTTATTTCAAGGTGAGAAGGGTTTGTAGAGAGAATACTTGTCTAAAATGCTTCCATCTATTGAATTAAAATGAGGGGGGGGAAGATGCTACAGGAAACTTGAATGAGCTCATGTGGCAGCATCGGGAGTCCCAAAACATATGCAGTAACTCTTACTCACAGCTACCCTGCCCATGTTACATGCTGCATCAGAGATCTATAGATAGAACACAACATAAGAAGAAAGGAACTCCCAGATGTCTCACACGTTTGATACTTCTTCAAATGCTATAGCTATTTGATTAAAGATCAAACAGGGTGGAAAGGCAACAGCTTTTCTTTCAATTTCTCCGTTGTTGAGTCATTCTTCTCCCCTTCGCTTGCCACCGTGACATCCACTGCCTCTCTCAAGAGATACCATCTAATAACCTATGGGGAGCACTGCCACACATTGCCCTGCAGAATTTTAGTTTAGGCTTAAGCCATTATATGATCCCTCACATAAAAAAAATTAAGGATCTTATTCTTCTTTGCTGGAGACTGTGGCAGCACGTTATCAATTTTAACAGAATAAAAGTGAAAGGATTCTAATCCCCATCCCTTGGTAAATACTCTAAATAATAGCATTCATGACAATAAAGGAGAAAAAAAATCAACCATTGATTTAACACATCTGAACTGAAGAACCTGGCCAACGCTACTCATTTTTCTCCTGCCTCCATCACTTTGGCCTTGTTGTTCATCCAGCGAACAATGCTTCGCTAACCCATAAAAACACCCATGTATGTGTAAATTCTTTTTTTATTGATGTGAGTAATCATATTGGCTACTCATGTCAGTGAAGTAACAGACTAAGTGTTTGCAGGACCAGTGCGTGTGTGCTTCCTCTGAACTCTGAAGGTTAAGGAACAAAAAGATGAAGTCTCAGAGTACAAGCCAGCAAAAAGTGCATTTCAAGAAAGGCAAGAAGAAGAATCCTTCAAACAAAAAATAAATCTTTATCTTTCTAGAAAATCTTTAAAATAATGTTTCTAATAATGATAAAACCCCACAGGCTATCCTGAACCAGTTTCCCACCTTGGTCTAACTAAAATACTGGGCAACAGTAAGCGTAGGGGTGAAAAATAAACATTTAGGTTTTAAAGTGACTTGAATAACCAATAATAGCAGAGCTCAGGAAGGTGGAAAACCTGAACTACAGACCATGTATACTTACAATTTCCACAACAAGATGGAAAGCACATTTATAAATAAAATGTCTTGGGACAAGGCAATAGCTTTTGCTTAGACAGAGGCTGAATGAGGTATCTGAATATCTTATTTTCCAGGAGGGAAACAATCCCAGTGCATGCTAGTACAATAAAAATCACATTAGTCTATTGTGCTGCAGGCCAGCAAACCTGTTAAATAGAAAAAAAAAAGTTGCTAAGAATCTCACTATTAACAGTGGGAAGATTGCAGCTGGGGTAAAAACGTAAAAAAAAACCCCCACAACCTCTAAAAAGGCAGTGTTTGGAAAAAAAAAAGACAAGTTCAAATGTGCAGAGGCAGCAGCAGTCACTTGATCTTTGAGTTTTGGGGTAACATCTTTGAAAAAAAATCAGTGTAATGAATAGAATCCAAACTCATTCTAGTACATTTCAGGCAAAGTCCCTAATTTTAGGTGACGGTAACAAGTGCTGAGGCAATAAATGGATGTGTCAGCCATACACTTAGACCTCAGACAATTACTATCTCCCCACAGAAGTAGACCAGGGCACAAGACCTATAAATTTTGATGTCTCAGCTCAAGAGTACCTTAATGAAAGAGAGCATGGCTAAGTTGTCCTGGGCTACATACCTGCCCACTCCAATCACTTCAATGCAGATCAAATATTCACTTAGTACAAGACAACATTTTGAGCCCTTCTAGAATAGGGGTTATAGCACTATTTCCTCACCCCTCATAAAATCAGGAATTGATGACTGATTACCAGCCTTGAAATTGTTTGGGAACTTACAGCTCAATGTATGTTGTCAACATGTTTCATTTTCTCCAACAAATAAACATGAATGGAAACATGATTAATGAGATTTATATGTAAAACTGGAATTTCCCAGGTAATTTTAATCCGTGGGCTCTAATTCCAGTATTTTAACACTGTGTAACCTTCCCGGAGTTAAAACCATACTGTAAAGTACAGTTTAGTATGGCCATTTGATGTTTTGCAACCAACTAACTTTTATAAAGCAACAACATTTTCTAAAAAATGATGGACGATCAGAATGCTTTCAAAACTCAGTGATTTAACTGACACTATCAGAAAAATAATAGAATAATTTGCATTAGAAAGGGACCTTTAAAGATTCAAACCCCTGCAGTGAGCAGGGACATCTTCAACTAGATCAAGTTGCTCAGAGCCCTGTCCAACCTCGCCTTGAATGTTTCCAGGGATGGGCCTTTGACTGCATCTCTGGGTATCCTGTGCCAGTGTCACCACCCTCCTTGTAAAAAAATTCCTTCCTTATATCTAGTCTGAATCAGGTATAAATCTGCTTTCACAGTTATTTAAAATTAAAAAGGTATCACTTTCTTGTGCTGCCTCTAACAAATACTCAGCGCTGCAAAGAAAAGGTGCCATAATTTGTTTCTTCTTTCTCCTTCTCTTTTTTTTTTTTTTCCTTCTTTTTTTCTTGCTTAAGGTGACCACTGGGAATTGCACTGCCTGGAGTCTTGATTAAATGTTTCACTGCATCCAGAACACTTCATCATGCAGCACAGCCAAAATCTGTTATGGCTTGCAAGTGACTCATGCTTTAGCTATGAGAAGACCGTAATAAAGAACATTTTACATAAAAATGCCAAAAAGGTTGGTAATTTAATCTCGATTCTAAGTAGATATGCAAGGTCTCTGGGTCCAGCCTGTGCTCGCCTGCGCAGACAATAAGGCATTGTCTGGAAACGTGTTACCTACTGTGGTTACATCTAATTTTCCGGCAAAGCCCAGATGATACCATCACTGAAAAGAAATGGCTCCTTCTTGTGAGAGAGCTGCAAACACCACCTTAGCAGCCATGCAGTATGATTTAGCCATTTGTGCTGGGGGTCCATCAGTACTTGGACAGAATATTCATTACAACCAGCAGCGTAGGAAATGGCATTATTAGCCCATGAGTAGACATGTGTGGTTGATAAACTGTGTCCCTCTACATGCTCACAGCAACAGATGAATAAACGTCAAAGCAGGATACAGAAATTAACTTCAGAAACTGTTATTTGCAGCACTTACTCCTCGCGTGCATGCCAGACATCACAGAAGGGGACACAATGCTACATGACACAGCCATTAACAAAATGAGCACTGGACCCAGGAGCTTGCTCCCACCACTCAGCGGCTCCCTCATCCAAAGTCAGAAGTAAAGATGCTCTTTGGACTCCCCAGACTGACTCCCTCCACTTCAACCAAGCCATTCACACAGTCAGATGCCTTGGCAGGTCACTCCAGGCAAAGATTTGTCATCAGCACAAGAAAGATATGGACCTAGTGGAACATGTCTAGAGGAAGCTACGAAAATGATCTGAGGGCTGGAACCCCTGTGCTGTAAGAACAGGCTGAGAGCATTGGGGTTGTTCAGCCTGGAGAAGAGAAGGTTCTAGAAGACCTTATTACACCCATGTTGCGACACTAAGCCATGTTGCCATTCCTGCTCTCCCTGAAATCAGTATTTTAAAAGAATTAAGTACTACATCATGTACTGCTCTCTAAAAAGAGGCACAGTCTGACATGCAACAGAGGGAGTTAAGACTGGGTTAAGGAATGCACAACCCAAACCTTGACTAATTTCTGAAAGCAACAACACGCCACTTTTTAAAACACATTAGAACATACATAATCATATAGATGGAAACCTGAAATAATCCCACTTCACAACAAATGAGAGATAAACATCAAAGTGGTACAATGAATAGAAATGATGAGAAATGCCACAAGCAGTCATGTTTTGTCCCCCTTCACCACCAAAACCATAATGAAATACAGGTTATTTTATCAGTACTGGTAAATGAGTAACATGTGTAGCTTGGTCAGTATTCATACAGTTGAAAAAGGAGATTGACTGTTCTAATAAGTTATTTTGAACTTCATTTCAATAGGACCAACTAATACACAAGGACCTCTCTCAGGTCTGCCCAGAAATGGCAACCCAGTGGGACTAATGCCTAGTTGGGCTGGCACTAAGAACCATATGCTGCTCTAAATGTATATGGCATCCATATGCACATGTATACATGCATATAACAAAGCCCGGGTTGCTACACCAGCTTACCTGCTTGGAGCAGGCACAGGGAGAAGAACATGGCAGAGCTGTTGTGTGTCTCCTCTCCCACCAAGCCAGTCCTGGTGGTGCAGGCCATGCAAGCATGAGCACACCTTCCCTGGAGAGGCTGGCATGGACCACAACTCCTCCCACAACTGGAGAGCATCCATTTTCCAGTCTGTGCTGGAACAATATCTCTGAGAGGTTTGCACTACAAGTTATAGACCAGGCAGTATTGAGTTCAGTTAGTCCAGGAGACCCTGAGTGCACACATGGTCCAACCTGTAATCTCAATGTGGAAATAGACTGGCCTGGGGAGCACTATGGGGGCATGCACCTCAGTGACCACTACGTGTACCAGAAAAACCAGTTTACTAAAGCACATATTAAGAGGTGTAATTGCTTCTTGCACTGCTGTCTGGGAACTGTGCATGGCAAGGAAGACAGGGAGAGCAAAGTGGCTCCATCTGACCCTCAAGGGCTGAGTCTGAAGCACAGCTTGGCCATGGCAGGGACCAGAAAACCTCCTCCACCCATCCATTCATTGCCTACCCATGGATGCTGGGACATATGCACACACATGGTCCTGTGTCATTTCCCCAGATAAAAGGGGTGGTTTTCTCATAAAGACATTCATTCTTCTGTATCTAGCAGGACCTCTAGTTACAAAACCTATTCCAAATACCTGCCAAACCAACACAAACACTTGGCAAACACTTGCTGGTGAGGTTTTTCTTTTCCTTTTTTTTTTGTTAAATACTCAAAACATTATACATTTGGGAACCGTTTAGTTTATAACTTTGCATTTAATTAAATGAGGTCTACTGCCATGTAATAAGGAATTGATTGAATTGGTAAGAACATTTCTGTCCATGCCAGAACAAAATAGAAGGATAAAGACAGAAAAAGTAAGCATTAGCAGTTCAAGGATGGGAATGTCACACCTCTGTATTAAATAAATGACCTAATTAAAATTACAGGTGTGACATTTAAGGCACATTCAACCATTAGGACAATAGGATAAATCCACTTCACCAGTGAAGGCTGCCTGAACAGCAGAAGAAAATCTAGAGACGTAGTAGAAAAAGCATTGCTATAGTCACATAAGAAACCACAGGATTTTTTCTATGAGTGGAAAGGAATTAAAGATATAGGACTGAATACTGACTGATGTTTTGCAGTGTTATGAGGGTTTACTGTGACATCTTTCTGAGAAGAAACCCTATATGAGTCTAAATAGATTTTAGCAAATAAGACAAGATTGAAGTGTCATTTGCTAGTTTCATATGTAGAAGAACAGGGCCATTTTCTAGAAATGCCTAAAAGCTTTCACCCCACAGCATCAACAGGCTGCTAGCAGGGAACTGCAGGGCTAGCAACTCCAAATATTTTCACATCCTCCTACAAATTTCAGGGAAATGCCCTCCTCACCTTATTCCTCATTTCCAGACTGCAGTCTTCTGCAGCAGCTTCACATCTGCTCTTGCAGTGTCAGAGTGTGGGCTCCCTCCCCGTGGCCATGGGCCACTTGCGGCCAGAAAGGCTTTTTTATGTGGCCACAGATGGACCTTCTCATTGCGGCTGCCCTCAGGGGACCCAACTGACCATCAAGGCCGTGGTGGTGGCATCACCTCTGCCAGCTGGGCAAGCATCTGGGTACTTTGAGGATCACAAAGAGGTTTCATAAGATGAATTTGCTTAGTGCCAGTGAATCTGCACTGCCTGGCTGTATGCTGCAGATTCGCAGTCCCCTACCTTGTCTCTCTTCTTCTGCATGGCTGCTAAAGCCACCGCAGGTCCACTCAAACAAACACAGGTTACATGGTACTTTAAAAATATTGTACATTCTCTGGAACATTTTGGGGGCAAACACTAGTCTTGGGAAGGCTAAAATAACTAAGGCTAGTTCAACTTAGATACATCTACCATCATCCTTGGTCTCAAGGATATCTGCCAAGGAGAGAGACAAGGCTTCAGCCAACCAACACTCTCTGGCCACTACAGTCAATAACAAGAACTTTTAATAGTCAAAATCCTATATTGATACCTGAGTGCTATACTACAACTCTCTCCCCCAATATCAACAACTTTGCACTGCAGCCAGTCTCTCATTGACTTTAACGTGTTCAAAGATGACGCCTTAAGGGAAGAGCAAAGACCAGACTGTAGACCTAGGTATATACACCATCTGAGCAGAGCACACATTCAATAGTTTCTGTGGTTAATTCCTTCCTCAGAGCACTGACAGATACACTTTTCTTCTTTTTTTCTAGTTTTAGTGTAGTACACTTCTAGTCTGCCTGGAAGCAGAGGACAGAAGTTAACACCTGATGGTATATGCTGTCCTGTAGCCCTCCTACGGGACACTCCATGACTGACCTGGGGACACTTCACAGTCACCTGCTCCCAGAGGACGTTAGAAGACTGTGGTTTTACTGTGGATAGCCCTAAGCAAGCCCTGATTACCAAGTTAGAAATATCACCAGCAGTGGACAATTATAGGACAAACGCAGCTGTTAGGAGGGTCAGTTGGACAACTCCAGACAAAGAATGACCAAACCAAAGCCTCCCTTCAATCAAGTCAAAACTAACTTTGAGTTTTGATAATCTTAGTAAACTTTAAAGGGTAAAAAAAAAAAAAAAAAAAAGAAGAAATACATACACTGGCATTTCTGCATATCTTAATGTTAGAGTGGCAGGAAGCAGAAATACCACAAGAGAACAGTTCTCATGGTATTTCCAGCACAAGTGAAACCAAAGAGACTTTTCTTGCTCAGGTCCCTGTCTGATGCCTGACAAAGCGACTCAGTGATCCCTTGCATTATGGCACTTGGGTTTTTCAGTTATTATCCTGACCATGCCAAATCTTTGATCCTTTCAAAGTTCACCACCACTGTTCATTATTACAAGCCTCTGTTTTTAAAAAAAAATGCATGGAAGAATTTTAGCAGTGTTGAGAATCACCAGTTCCCTTCCGAGGCACATACACGGGGGAAAAAAAAAAAAAAAAAAGAAAAAAAAAAAGAAGAGAATGAATGCTCAAATGTAACCATAAAAGATTTAGAAATTCTTCACAGAGTTTAAGCACCCTTAAATATACATCTAAGAGATATAAGTTTTTATCTGGAAGATTGAACCTAAGCTGAATTTATCTGCATGTATCCTTTGCTTTGCTTCTCCATTCCTCTGAGGTGATAAAATACTTCATGTTTTCAATAGGCTGTTCATGCTGTGGCATGCAATTTTTAGGAAACATACTTTTTATTCTAAGTGATCTTGTAGGTTAAACTGCAACAGCATCAGTCTTGCTGGTTGTAACTGAATCAAGCAGTGCTATGTACACAATTTACTCAGTTCTTATGTGGACAAATGCCCTTTGAAGAAGCAAGTCAAAGCAAAAACTCACTGAGAATTGGCTCAGTTAATGCAGTAGCAACATTTCTATTTGAGATAGGTTCAGTTTTGATGCTTAGGAGAGGTGTGTGAACTTGCTCAAATGTGATGGACACAATGAAAGTCCTAAATTGTAAATGCCTCTACAAATACAGTGTGGCAAAAGTTAAGCACCTGCCAAACTGGCAGTCTTCTCCTCATCTACACTATACCTTCCATTACAGATTCATTCGTAACTGCTAATATCTTCATCTTCCACATCCACTTAATTTAAAATAACTTTCCCCAGAGGATTTTTTGACATCTATAGATACTGAAGTGAAGAAGTGCGGCTCTCATTCTACAATACTGTAGGAATATACTCATCTGTTACATTCAGTAGCAAGCAGTAAATGCAAGTTGACTGTGAAAGAGGCAGGGAATGGAAAGCTTTGAAACTGGAATAAATACAGCAAATTTGTCATATGTAGCCTGGTCCTCAGCCCTTTCATCATTAGCTTGTGATGGGCTAACTCTGCAAGTGACCCAAAACCCATCAAAATGACAGAGAAATGAAGAATAGCCAGGAAATTATTTTCTGCAACAGAAACAAATACTTAAAGTTGGCTTTGAGTATCTGCTTCGTGTGGCACTTTTAACACTAAAAATGGATATATGTTACCATCCTGACATAAATATTAAGGAGAATGTAAATTTATCATACCTTCAGATACATTTCCTTGCTTTGTGGATTCTATCTGCTTGTTCACTGAGTTTTCAATACAGTATTCAAATGCCTCTTTAAAGGCATCTTTAGCTTTCCTTTATGAATCAATGACACACACCCTGCTGTGTGCCATTTGCTGACATGTTAAATTTTGTCTCAAGAGAGGATACCTCTTAAAATGATGAATTATAGATCACTGGTATATTGAAAATAGCTTCCTTACTTAGCCCAGTAATTCACCTATGCTTTCCAACTAGGCCATGGTAATTCCCACCATGAGATGGTATGCAACAATCTTTGGAAGAAGGGGCAGGCCACTCAAGAAGAATATAGGGATTTAGTTAGGTTATGTAGGAAGAACATTAGGGGGGC